>PVJN01019018.1:0-31275 GCA_004026805.1 Lasiurus borealis | reverse complement strand
ACAGCCTCGGGGTGTCCGGCAGGGCATCTGCGCCCCAGCCCCGGGTGCGGGAGGGGCGGGGGCAGGGGCCTGCCTCAGTAGCTCCTTGTCCTCCCTTCACACAGAGGCAGGTCGTCGTGGGAGCAAAGGCCCAGCTGCTATGCACTGACACCGGTTCAGCAACATGGTCTGGATTTGTAAAGCAGCAGTTCTCAACCTGCGGGTCTCGACCACGGCAAGGGGTCCAAGGACCAAAACTCAGGAGTCGCCTAAGACCATTCGAAAATACATAAAATGCATATCAGGTATTTACATTCTGAATCGTAACTGGAGCAAAATGACAGCTTTGAAGTAGCCACCAACATTATTTTTTGGTTTGGAGGTCACCGCCACATGAGGAACTGTATTGAGGGGTCGCAGCATGAGAAAGGTTGAGAACCGCTGGTGTAGAGGCATCCACACCCCGAAGACGGCGAAGGGGCTGAGTGCCGCTCACCGGGCTCACGCGTGCACCAGCCAGCACTGACCGCACGCGAGTCCGGAGCGCGTGGGTCTGAGAGCAGTGGCAGGAGCTCCAGAAAGTCCGGTCTGTAAGCTTCATGGCCTGGTGTCTGTAACAGCAGAAAAGCCCCGTCTGCCGCCCAGGGAGGGAGGACCGCGGAGGAGACGGCGGGAGGAAGAGCAGGAGCCATCGCTCCGACCGATGGGAGGGACCATCCCCACCCCTGCCCGCAGGCCACGAGGACACCCATGCCTGCAGCACGGAGGAGCGGAAGTAACTACAGCCGTCGCTTCATGCACGTGGAGGTTCCAGTCGTTTCAAAGGACGCTGGGGACGTTTCTGTTTAAACACAGGCGCACAGAGACGCCCCCCAAAACGTTGCCAAGTGCCTCATGGTCAATTGCCTGGACCAGCGGCAGCAGCCGGCAGGCTGGCTCCTCTCAGCGCACGGGCTGGCGCGTTCAGACGTGTCCATGATCGGATAAAATCCGCCTTCCCCTCCCTCCTGGCCCACAGCTGGCGCGGACTCACTCAGAACCTCCTTGAGCAGCGGTTCTCCACCTGTGGGTCTCGACCCCTTTGGGGGTCGGACGACCCTTTCACAGGGGTCGCCTAAGACCTGCATCAGAAAATGCAGATACGTATTTACATCACAAGGTATAACAGAAGCAACATTTCACGTTTGGGGGTCACTACCCCATGAGGAACTGCAGGCAAGGGTCTCGGCCTTAGGAAGGTGGAGAACAGCTGTCTTAAAGGTTTGCAAACGCTCTCCAGCTTCGAAAACCTGAGCACGGGGTGTGCGGTGCATCCACCGAGCGTCCAGAAGGCCACGACGCGTGGGGGGAATCATGCACCCCATCTCCCAGCGCCGCCCTGTCCACCTCAGTCATTTCCAACTGACCGCTCCCCGGGGGGCAGGAGCAGGGCAGGAGTGAGGTTTCCTCCCAGAAGGACACTGAACTGGACAACGGTCTCCCTGGTCATGGCAGGAGCCCGGCAGCCCCTCCCTTGCAGACGTGGCTTCCAGAGAACTGTCACTGCCACTCGGTGTGCAGCACGCGGGCGGCGAGACGCCACATCAGAGAGCGAGCTCTCGGAATGGCTCACCACCACGGCCCGGTTCACGGACGTCCAGTCTGGGCTGCGGCCGGTGAACGCAGGCCCCTCCGTCCCCCAGAGGCAGGGGTCCCCGCGCTGCTCTCCCCCGCATCCTCCTCCTCCTCCTCGCCGAGCCTTCGCCACCACGTCGCCCTCGGCCGTGCACAGAGGCCACCCGGCCCGGCCTCGCCGCCGCCCCGCCGCTGGAGAATACCAAGTGTTGAAAGGCTAAAATGTAATTAATGGCCAATTAGCACCCCTGCGGGCGCCGCGCGTAAGTGATAAATACCGCGCGCACGCGTCCACACAGAGCTGCCGGGGCCGGCGGTGGGCGGTGCGGCCCCGTCCGGCCCGCGTGGCACCGTGGCGCTCGGCGGCGCTCCGCGCTCTCTGTGCCCCGTCCTCGAGTCCAGGACCTGACGGGGCCCCCAGGAGGCCCGGGACGCGGAGTCTTTGCTCATTTCGAGACGCACTGGGCAGAGGCGGTGGCGCAGGCACAGGCTGAGGGCCGGACGTGTCCCACGCGCCTGCCATCTCTCTCCCGAACCTGGGTCCTCGGGAGGCCGGCCCGCGGGGAGGCCCGGGCGCCCCTGGGGACTGCGTGTCCGGGTCTGAGCGGCCCCGTCAGCCCCGGCCCCTCCTGGGCTCTGCCCCCCGTGGTGGTGGCCGTGGCCATGGCCGTGGCAGCGGGCTCTGCACCCATGGTGGAGGCCGTGGGCTCTGTATCCCGCATGTGGTGGCCGTGGCCATGGCCTCGTACATTGCGGCGTGGAGGGAGGGAAGGCTCCGTCTCACGCGGTCGATTGGCTGCGCTGACATCCGGTCCCAGGCCTCCCGTGGCTCCCGGCGTCTTATCTCCGCTGCTGCCAGGGCGGTTAGCAGCCCAGCAGTTAACACACTCCCCTCCCCCGCCTCTGGCTTATCTTATCGCCCCATCTCCCCGGGGAGGGCACCGCTCAGCAGCAGCAGCAGCCGCAGCAGCGCACGCCCTCTCTCCCGGGCCCTGGAGACCCGTGAGCGTGTGCGTCCGGAGCCATCAGTGCCCGCTCCCCTCTCCCCTCTCCCGGCCCAGGAACCCCGCCGCCTCCCTGCACCGGCGCCGGCGGGGGGGACGGTGCTCCCTCCTTTCCAGCAGCCAGGGCGCCCACCACCCCGCTGGTCACAGGCACGGAGGTCTGCGAGGCAACTGCCTCAGGACCTTAACGATGAGGCTCCCCCAGAGTCCCTCCGCCCCCCACGAGTCAGTTACCCTCCCTGTCCCCGGAGGGTAACTGAGGAAAGAAGGAAGGAAGGAAAGAAGGAAGGAAGGAAGGAAGGAAGGAAGGAAGGAAGGAAGGAAGGAAGGAAGGAAGGAAGGAAGGAGGGAAGGAGAGAAGGAAGGAAGGAAGCGAGCAAGCTGGGTCCTTCCCGGGACCCATGAAATCATACTTGTGGGCTGGGTCCCAGGGTGCAGCCAAGGCTGCCCACCACTGCCCGAGGGTCCAGGGCCTAGACTCAGGGGAGCCCACCTGCAGAGCCCCAGGGAGGGGTCCAAGCGCGGACCCCACAAACCCACCCCTTGGTGACCCGCCTCACCGGCCCCACGACAGGCCAGCACAGGGCCCAGCTTCCGGCAGTATTTTGTGTCAAATGTGATACTTTCTAGAGCAGCAGTTCTCAACCTTCCTGAGGCCGCGGCCCATGCATCCAGCTCCTCATGGGGCGGTGACCCCCAACAATGAAATGTTGCTCCTGTTATGAATCATGATGTAAATGTCTGCATTTTCCGATGGTCTTAGGCGACCCCTGTGAAAGGGTCGTTCGACCCCCCAAAGGTTGAGAACCTCTGCACTAAAGCAAAGCCAGCAACTAGGGACATGCCCATCATTCCCGGGGGCGGGGCGGGGCGAGGCGACCAGGTGCTGTACCTGCGTGTCCCCTTCCTGACCCAGCTCCCGCCCCCTCCCCTCCTCCCGCCTCCCCTGGCTCCGGTGGCAGCCATCACCCGGCCTCTCACCGGCCACCCACCCGCAGGCTCCCTTAATTGTCCGTTATCTCCGCGCGTCAGCACAAAGGAGCCGAGATCCCATCCAGACCGCGCCCGCCCGCCGCCCCCTCTCCTGAGAGCGATGCCCTTGTCAGGAGCACAGACGCCGGGAGCCGCCACCTCCCAGGGGCGCCCGCATCGAACCGCTGTCCTTGAAAGCCGAGGGCGGGCGATGCTATCAGCCCACCCTGCACTGTGCGGCGGGGGTCGGCCGGGGCGGCCCGCACACACACTCCCTGCCTTCCCTCCTCGCCACCGCATCAGTGACCGCGGGGAACCGTGAGCACCGGCCTCTGCGAGGGTCACACACGGAGGGACCCGGGGCCCGATTCCTGGCGAGTCCGGGTGTCCTTCCGACCCAGGGGCACCGGGGAGAGCGGACGCGCCGGGACCAAACCACCACACCCTCCTGATGACCCCTCAGCACCGTTCCTCAGCACACACACGACGGGACTGTGTTTTAAAAAATCACATTTATCCCGTAATGACGCCGAGAGAAGAGGGGAGCACAGCTCTCCTGATCCCCCGAACAGATTAAAAAAAAAACACAGAAGTCCAAACGGCCATCAAAAAATCGCTAAGGCAGGGGAAACGTGCCATTTTCTTTAAAAACAAAACAAAACATATTTTATTGATTTTTTACAGAGAGGAAGGGAGAGGGACCGAGAGCTAGAAACATCCATGAGAGAGAGACATCGATCAGCCGCCTCCTGCACGCCCCCCACTGGGGATGTGCCCGCCACCAAGGTCCATGCCCTTGACCGGAATCAAACCTGGGATCTTTCAGACCGCAGGCCGACGCTCTATCCACTGAGCCACACCGTTTTCGGCAAAACGTGCCGTTTTCAACACCCAGGGTGCTGGGCCTGACGCCTGCCTCTCTGTACCCCCCGCCCCCCTTCACCGCCTTCTCTCCCCACCCCCCCTCGAACCCTCGCCGTTCTAGAAGAGAGGACGGATGCGTGCTCCTGACAAGTAAACAAGTGTACGCACGCATCCGGAGAGCAGTGGTTCCGAACATTTCCCATGTTTAATGTGCACTGCGGTTAAATGGCTTTTTCTGTACAAATTAATTTACTGCATCACTGATCGATGTTTATGTTTCGGCAGTTTTATTCCTCAGTCTGGCGAAATTAGATCTAATAGTTGCAACCTGTTATGTCCAATCTGTCACCGAGACTCCGACGGCCTTTTCCCTATTATTCCCGGGGCCCTTCGGAGGCAGGCGCGCCGGCGCAGGGCGGGGGACCGGCCACTCCCGGCCCAGCCCGCGCTCCACCTGCTGTGTCACCGGCAGGCAAGCCCCCCCCCTCTCTCTCGGGCAGGTCCCCTCCCCGGGATTTCCCCCGGCCCCGCCGTGTTCACATCTGCCAGGCTGCGCATGAGGACGCTGTAGGACGCCATGAAGGCTGGATCCGAAACACGTTTGCCCTCCGAGAGGAGCGATCAGAGCCTCCACACGCTTGCTGTTACCCCGGAGACCGGCCCGACCTCCAACAGTCACGCCCAGCGATCACAGGGGGGTGTGGGGGTATGGTGTCACCACCACCTCCCCTCCGGCCCCCCTTTTTTTCGTATTTTTTTAAAATATATTTTATTGATTTTTTACAGAGAGGAAGGGAGAGGGATAGAGAGGTAGAAACATCGATGAGAGAGAAACATCGATCAGCCGCCTCCTACACGCCCCGACTGGGGATGTGCTCGCCACCAAGGTACATGCCCTTGACCGGAATCGAACCTGGGACCTTTCAGTCCGCAGAGCGACGCTCTATCCACTGAGCGACACCGGTTTCAGCTTGGTTGTTCTTTTATTAAGAAATCCATTCTTGAATTCTTTTTCTTGCACATCATGTCCAAATCCCAGTACAGTGGTGCCTTGAGATACGAGTTTAATTCGTTCCGTCACCTTAAGGCGTGGGAAATGATGAGACGCTCGAGTCGCGGTAAACTGGTGGGTCGTGTGCAACCGGCCAATCCGCGCGATGACTCCTATCTCAAATGTTGCTCGTATTTCAAGGCAAAAATCGCTCGCTCAACGGCTCGTATCTCAAAAACCTCGTCTATTAGGGCACTCGTATCTCGAGGTACCACTCTCTATGCTAACGTCAACTGCAGACAGTTCACTCTGCTCGTGACGGTTAAGGAATTTCACGCTTCCAGAGTTTCTCAGCTGCTCTTCTTGTACATCACCCATTGGCACCTGTCCCTCCCGAGCCGGTCTGATTCTAGCACCTCCTGTGTATGAGCTAGTTTTCGGCCACTACGGGGCCCGAGACCATCACCCCTCGCCCGCTGCCAGGTCTGTCTGTGAGCAATGGGGCGGGTGAAAGGCATTCGTCGTCCCTGGAGCTCTGATCCTGCCTCGGAGGAGAGCTGGCCTCAGCCACCGCCGTGCCTCGCTCACGGTTCTCCCTCTTTCCAATGGCGGCGTTTGTTTGGAGCGTGGCTGCCGCTGGCTGGGCCTCCGGAGGGAGGAGCAGACACACCGCCCGCATCCTGCGCGGATCCTCCCGGAGCGGAGGGCGGGCTGGTCGGCGCGCTCTGGGCCCCGAGGATCCACAAGGCTCGCTCCCCCGGTCTGAGGGAAACAGCAGCCGCCGTCGACGGAGTTGGCTCCTCTTCCTGCCTTTCCATTCCTCCGTGCCAAACGGCCGCTCGGCTCTCCGTGTCTGTCGAGCCGCAGATGTCTTCCCATTCGTCAGGACGCTAATGCGTTCCAGATGCACCCACGAGCCGGCCCTGCGAGCACGGACCCTCTTCAGACACCCGGGATTCAGGAGAGCCGCCCTTCCCCGCTCTCTTAACGTAGAAAAAGATGGTTTCGTGTCCCCCTCTCCCGCTCCAGTGAGGACCCGTGACCATGCTCCAACGACGCGTGTGTCCCTCTGTGAGACCCCGTGCTGGGGGGGGGGGAAGGGGGGTCCCAGCCCTACCCTGGCTGTCACGTGACCCCATTCCTCAGAAACCGCACGTCCTTTGCTCAAACCCAACCATCCGCCCCGAGAGAACCCAGAGACGATCCACTCAAAGGCGGTCCGTGAGGGACGCCGCTAGGGAAACCGGGTCCCAGCATCCTCAGCTACCACATGCAAGGGTACGTTCAACAGTCGCTCTATCCTACGACGTGGCCGCCCCCACCACAAAGCTCCAATTAAAGAGCACGCGCTGCCGAGACCGGTGTGGCTCAGTGGATAGAGCGTCGGCCTGCGGACTAATCCCGGGTTCGACTCCGGTCGGGGGCTTGTACCCTGCTTGCGGGCACATCTCCAGTGAGGGGCGTGCAGGAGGCGGCTGATCGATGTCTCTCTCTCACCCATGTTTCTGACTTTCTATCCCTCTCCCTTCATCTCTGAAAAATCAATAAAAAATATATTAAAAAAATAAAGAGCACTCGTTGGTGAATAGGGACTTAGTCGCTTTGTTTTTTTAAAAATATATTTTATTGATTTTTTACAGAGAGGAAGGGAGAGAGATAGAAAGTCAGAAACATCGATGGGAGAGAAACATTGATCAGCTGCCTCCTGCACGCTCCCTACTGGAGATTTAACCACAACCAAGGCACATGCCCTTGACCGGAATCGAACCTAGGACCTTTCAGTCCGCAGGCCGACCCTCTATCCACTGAGCCAAACCGGTCTCGGCCCTAGCCTGCTTTGTAGCTTCTCCTGATGCCGGGGGTAATTGAGGGGGAAAGGACCCTCACAGGTGGTATGGATTAGCCCGGGGCTGCGATTCCTCTGATTTCGCCCGGTGGGTATTTCCACGGGCGTGGGCCCTGTCATGGAACCAACCAAAATAGGCTCCAGCACTGGCCTTTGGAAATGAAATCCTGCTCCACCATCACCATCTTTTGTAGTTTTTATCTGCGCCGTTTTCGGGGGGAGCGAGGGAGGCAGGAGGTCTTTCTCCGTGTCCCCGAGAGAAAGCAGGGCAGAGGAGCTAATAATAATGAGGTGCAGAAGCTGCACATACAATCCGACGCCGGTGGCGGATGGCTTCCGGGTGGCGTGAGCCCCGGTCTCACGGCTCCCCGTTTACGAACGTTCTTCCTAAGACCGGACTCCTCGGGGGTAGTTCTATAAATAAGACGTTTATATAGAAAACGAGGAAGGGGGAAGGGAAAAAAAAATGAAAGGTTATAATATTAACATACCAAACTCATTTTTTAATTAAAGAAATAAAAAAAGCCCAGTCTTTAGGGGTTTGGGGAAAATAAGGTAGTCAAATGAGACCAATTAACTTCATTAGCTTCTGCAAATACCTAGCTTTCTCACACATTCCTGTTTTTTTTTTTTTTTTCCATCTGCTCCGCGGTGAAATGCGCCTACAAATTAACATGTTATTTATGACTCGGGTTTTGATTCATAAAAAACCAGGCCCCTATTCTCCTACGCACAGGCCCCATCCTTCATGGAAAAGAGGCAGGGGGCTGCCCGGCACCTTGTTTGCCGGTATTTGTGTGTTTTCTTCATCCGGCGATCGGGGTCGTAAAAGAATACCTTGCGCTGGAGGATTCCAGACCCGCCTTCCTCCCGGGCAGTCCCGGTCAGAGACCAGGTGTTTTTCCGGGATGCATCGGAGCAACGGTTCTCAACCTGTGGGTCGAGAGACCCCCTAAGACCATCAGAAAACACAGATATCTACATGATGATTCATAGCAGCAGCAAAATGACAGGAAGTAGCAACGAAAATAAGGTTATGGTTGGGGGTCACCACCACATGAGGAGCTGTCTTAAAGGGCCGCGGCCTTAGGAAGGTGGAGAACCACTGCATTGGAGGAAGACAAAACCGCTTCCTTCCCAGGACCTCCTCCCAGAGCAGCGGTTCTCAACCTGTGGGTCGAGACCCCTTTGGGGGTCAAACGAGCCTTTCACAGGGGTCGCCTAAGACCATCGGAAAATGTAGCCATGTAGTTTTACTGTTGTCCTAGGAAGACTGTTACCAATGCTACACCATGCTTCAAGACGAAATTTCATGTATTTGTAATTAGAAATAAATATCTCACAATATCTAAAATATTTCACAAAATCTAAAGCATAGTGATTAATCCCTATGCTTTAATTATGTTCAATGTATAACAATGAAAATACATCCTGCCTATCAGATATTTAAATTAAGTTCATGACAGTAGCAAAATGACAGCGATGAAGTAGCAACGAAAATCATTTTGTGGGTGGGGGTCACCACCACATGAAGAGCTGTCTTAAAGGGTCTTGGCCTTAGGAAGGCTGAGAACCACTGCCCTGACCAGAATCGAACCCGGACCTTTCAGTCCGCAGGCCGACGCTCCATCCACTGAGCCAAACCGGTTTCAGCTGAAATCAATCTTAAACAGACAACGTCTGGAGTCATCACCTTGTCCCACACAGCGTGCGTCCACCAGAGGAACGAGGTCCTTCCACTGAAGCCCCTTACTGGTCACGGACGCGTCTCGCCCCGGGCCGGGGCCTCTCCATCCCCTCCCCCCGCAGACACGGCACCGGGGAACCGCTCCCGCGGCCACGGCGAGGAAGCAGAGGAAACGGAGCAAAAACAGCGCGCCTCCGGGCCCGTGCTTATCGGCCGGAGGACAGGAGCACAGGAACACGGACACCAGCTGAGTAAACACACGCCAGCCCGCACAGAGGGGGCAGCACGGAGGGGATCAGGCTGAAAACCGCTCCCCGGTCATCACAACACGGCCGGCCGTCACCTGACCGCCCGGGGTCCGTGTCCATCTTTTGATTTTTCGAGTCTCCTTCCCACGCACCGACAGCCCGAGACCTCGTAACACCCATGAAAGGCTGTCCCAGCAGGCGCTGGTGGAGCTGTGGCGGTGGAGGCTGGCTTACAGGTTTTTACCCTGAAAACCCACAGGCGGGTGGAGGCGCCTTCCCGGAGCGCCGGGGAGTGAACGGGGAGCGGCCAGGGCTGGGGTCCGGCTTCACCTCCTCCCGCCCCGTGGACAGAGAGAAGGAAAAGCAGAACCAGAGGACAGGCCGTGGCGTGCGTGTCTGTCCGGGCAGCCCTGGGAGAAACGGACTTCCCTCCGAACCCTCAGGGGCCCGCTGTATCCCGCGGGGGCGAGGGGCGATGTGACCGGAGACCTCGGGAGCTGGGGTCTCTTCCCCACCCCCTTTCTCTGCCTGTGGGAACCCCCGGCTTTAGAACTACAGAGTGGGGTCACCGGAAGAAAGGAAGGCGTGGAGGGGGATGAACGGGCAGGATGGAAGGGCAGCCGCCGTTATGCAAATGCGTGATGCATGGAGCACAAGCACAAACGGACTGATCAGAGCCGGCCCGTCCAACGGCCGTTGGTCCTGCTTGTGGGTACGAGGGTCACAGCCCTGCAGCCGGGCCCTGCCCCGCTCTCTGTCCCCCGCAGCCCTGCCCTGCCCGCTCTCCGGCCGGATCGGACCGGCCACCCTCGTGAGGGCAAAGCCAATGGGACGCTGCCTCTTCGGGGAAGGCCGCGGCGGCCGCTCCCCTCACCAGGCACCCCGGGGGGCCGGAGACGCCTGCGACTCATGGTTCAGGAACTTGGGCTGCTGGAGGACACGAGGCTGGGGAATCCATTCCAGTCGCATCTAAGCTCTTCCCTTTAGACCAGTGGTTCTCCACCATCCTCAGGCCTCGACCCTTGCATACAGCTCCTCATGGGGTGGTGACCCCCAACCATGAAATTTTGCTACTGTGATGCATCGTGATATAAATATCTGCATTTTCCAGTGGTCTTAGGCGACCCCTGTGAAAGGGTCGTTCGACCCCCAAAGGGGTCACGACCCAAAGGTTGAGAACCACTGCTTTAGCGGGTCTGGCAGTGATGGAGAAGATGGGTTTCAGAAAAGCGCATGTGGCTGCTGCCCATCTCGGCCCACTCTTCACCAGACGCGTCACCACGGGCTTTAACTGCATGTGATGATCCTCCACGGGGGAGGCTAGGCGGTGAGACCCCAGAGAGGTGGGAGAACGGGTGCCTGGCTCCACCAGCACATCCGTCCGCCACTCCCACGGGGTCTCCTCCACCGCTGACCGCCACCTCCGTTTTCCATGGGCGACGCGGGGAGAAGGGCGGGAGCTGCACGGCGACGCTGCCCTGTCTCCACGCGGCGGCCTCACCACCCCCACGTGGCAGCTCTGCTCGCTCTGAGCCCCCAGGCCGACAGGACGGGTCCCGGGAAAGCGTTCCGGCCTGACTGGCAGCAGAGGTCCTCCCGGGAATCACATTCCAGCATGGGGGAGGTGCTCGGAGCCGGAGGAGCCGGTGCAGGGTTTAAACCCTTCATCTCTTCTCGTCAGGAGGGCCAGGCCACCTCCTAGGGAGGCTTCAGAGATTCAGAAAGAGGTTCTCTCCTTTATGATGAGTGAAGCTCGTCACTTTCCACCTTCTTTTAAACCCCATGTTCTCCGTTTTTAGTATTTTGGATAAAAGCTGCTAGAAAATCTCTCTCTCTCACACGCACACACACACACACACCCCTCTTCTCATTTAAAATCTAAGAAATTCTTTTGGTCCATCTGCCACTTGGAGCTAGCCCTGAAGTCCCTTCAGAGGTATAGATTACAGATTGAACAAAGACAACTGTACTTTACATTTATTTCTAACAAGAGGAAAGCTCATAGTTGGTAAGAATGACAGTATGAAAAGGTCAAAACATCTTCCTGCTTACCTTCTTTGTTTTCTCAAAAAGGCATTTGCTGTGTTTCATATTTAGTGGTTGCAACTGACGATATGGTTTGGATAATACCACGGAGAGAATCGCCTTTATTCCAGCAAGAGTGCACCATGGACTACACATGGGCAGCTAGAGCAGATCCTTAGAAGGCACCATAGATACACATGGGCAGCTAGAGCACACCCTTGGAGGGGACCATAGACTACACACGGGCAGCTAGAGCACAACCTGGAAGGCACCATAGATACACATGGGCAGCTAGAGCAGATCCTTGGAAGGCACCATAGATACACATGGGCAGCTAGAGCAGACCTTTGGAGGGGACCATCGACGACACAAAAAGTACCGTTTGCCCAACACGAGCTGCAGCCACAGGATTAGGCCCGCAGGGAGCGCTGACAACGCTCTACAAGAACCAGAAGGTGCAAGTGGCACCAGGAGGGAGAGGAATTATTTAACGGGGTCTGAGTGTGTGCGAAGAGAGACTGGATGAAGCAGAGGGAAACTCGGGTTTCACATCAAGAAGAAATCCTAACGGCAGCGTGTTAAAGGGACCGCTTCCCGAGGAACGTGTGGGGGCCTCGACGCCGGCGGGGATTTTAACCGTAAGCGAAGCCACGCGGGAAACAGCAGACCCCGAGGAAGACGCCCACGGCCGCGAGGGAGAAGCTTCTGCAGCCATCAGCCTTCCAGCCTTCTCTCCATTACCCATGATTCTCGTGAAGAGAAGAGAAGCTTCTGGTGGCGAGTTAAATTATCAACGATGACCCTGGAGTTGTGTGGTCCGACCCCCTGTGGAGGCTCCCCATCCACCAGGACACGTGTGTGAAAGGATGCTGCAGACATCAAGTACTCCCTTCGGTGTGAAATACGATGATAGTAATAATAATAATAATAATAATTAATCATCATCACGGCTGTCCCTTACTAATTAGAACGTGACAGGCACCCTGCTACACGCTCTACACGTGTCAAGCCATCTACACGCCACACACACACGTGAGGTTGTAGAGATGCGGGAGCTGAGACCGCACCTGTGCCCGGGAGTCCTTAGCGGGTAGAGGATCTGAACACCCACAGTGTGAGTTCCACCCTGAGCTCTCCATTCCTGAGTGACCCTCCACAGCCAGGCGGCCGGGGACGTCCACATGAAAAGGAGAGCCAGCTTTCCCCTGCTCCTCCCCAGCAGCCAGCCCCGAGTGGGAGCCGGGAGGCCGGGGCCTCCTGGGAGAGGCACCACTGAGAGGTTAGGAGCAATGGGTCCGGCCCAGACATGGGGCTCAACCAAGTGTGGACGTGCAACTTAGCAGAAAAGAGACTTCGGGAGCTGCCCTTGGATGCCATCCGCGTGGCCCTGGTGAAAGGAACCTTCTTCAGACCGAGTTATGGTATCAATTCAACCAACAGGCACCCTCTTCTGTCCTCCAGGGGCTCAGAGCGAGCCAGGGGCCAGGGAAGGTCCACCCCAGTCACTGCGGAGGGCACCCCCTGGGCCCACACTCCAGAAGCTGAGCCCGGCACAGGGCTGATGGCAGAGGAACGAAGACGCAGGAGCCGAGGACGGAGCAGGGGGTCCGGGCAAGCCGGGATCCAGACAGCCCCTTCCTCCCCACGCACGCAGAGCCTGCCGAGTGCCTACGAGGCCCCGGGACCGGGAATACAGCCCCCACGGCCTGTCCCGCCGATGGCGCTCCCAGGGACCCCGAGGACAGACGGTGCCTCAGGGCGTCCCGGGAGAGAGGGACAGCAGACACCCCCCCACAGGTGGGCACCTCTGGAGAGGCAGCCCTGGACCCTGGGGCGGGAAAGGGAAGGAGGAGGTGACCCCCAACAGAAAGCGTGGGAACAAGCCGAAGAGGAGAGCCTGGTTCCTCAGGGAGCAGCAGGGGCTGGCAGCGTGGAGCAGGAGATGGCGATGGCGAGGGCTCAGGACGCTGCAAATCCCACGCACGGGGAAGCACAGGACACACCAGTGGTCACTGTCCACACCGCCGGACACGCACGACTGGGAGCGTTGGGCGCGAGAACTGGTTTGGTTCAGGGACAGTCACCCACGGGGAGCTCATGGCAGGTCCTTCTGAGTGTGACCGAATCCCAGGGGGAAATCCCAACTCTGCCACATCGTTACCACGCGGCCCCTGACACCCCACGCCTCGGGGACAGGGTGAAACACAACCAGGGCGGCACCGGCCCCCCGAAGGCCCGCACAGCAGCAACCGCCCGTGCAGACAGTTCCCAGTGAAAGCCTGCCGGGCAGGGGGGTTGGCACCCTTTCCGAACTCACTGACCGCTTTACCACCTCACCCCCACCCCCCTAGGAGCTGGAGACAAGCCCATGCTCACGCTCCCACCCGGTCTTCATCCGCATTTCCCTGCGTTTCGCAGCGTCCTGTCCCTCAGCCATTAACGAGGCCGGCTCCCTGCTCCACGTTGTAATCGCGGGCTCCTGGCAGTGCTCGGGACACCACATTCTCAGCACACGAGGGGCCCTCCACTAAGGACTCCATCACCTCTGTCTCTCCAGCCACCATGTTGGGTTTGGTAGTGACAACTCCTCTAGATTTTTGTTGTCTGTGAAGCTCTTTGTCTGTCCCTCAAATCTAAATGGTAGCTTTGCTGGGTAGAGTAATATTGGTTGCAGGTTCCTGCTATCCATCGCTTTGAATACAGTGGTACCTCGAGATACGAGTGCCCTAACATATGAGATTTTTGAGATACGAGCCGTCGAGCGAGCGATTTTTGCTTTGAAATACAAGCAACAGTTGAGATAGGAGTCATCACGAGGATCGGACGGCTGCACACGACCCACCCGTTTACCGCTACACGAGCGTCTCCTAGTTTCCCACGCCTCAAGGTGACGGAACGAATTAAACTTGTATCTCGAGGTGCCACTGTATGCTGTGACAGGTCCCTGTTTTCTCTCGCTGTTTCTGACTCTTGGAATTTAACGATGACGTGTCTTGGTGTGGGCCTCTTTGGGTTCCTCTTGTTTGGGACTCTCCGTGCTTCCTGGACTTGTATGTCTATGTCTTTCATCAGCTGAGGGAAGTTTCTCATCATTATTTCTTCAGACGGGTTTTCAGCTCCTTGTTCTCTGTCTTGGTGTGAATGTTGGTACACTGGTAGGTATCTCAGAGGCTCCTTACAATATCCTCATGTGTGTTTTTTTAATTCTCCCTTTTTTTGCTATTCGGACTGGGTGTTTCTGGCTTCCTTATCTTCCAAATAACTGATGTGATCCTCTGCATCATCTCCTCTTGACTTGCTTTGATGTATTCTTCATTCCCAACTGGTTCTTTTGTATGTGCTCTATCTCCATGTTCATGTTTCCTGCCTCTTTGTTGACATTCTCACTGAGTCCCTCTACTCTCCCCCTATGTTCCGAGAGCATCCCTATAGCCTATGTTTTGAGCTCTGCATCTGGTAGATGGCTGCTGTTTTCACACTACCATTTGTTCCAACGTTTTGAATCCGAGAATATTGAGAAGGAACATTTTTTTAAAAAAATTTTATAATAAGGATGAGTTTTTAACCATTAAATTTTTTTTGAGAAATGAACTCAAACGAGTTAATAGATTCCTGCATAAATTTCGCATGCCACACCAAGTCCTCTATGTTTCTGGTTTTCATTCTTTCTTCACTGTAGTTATTTTCACTAGCATCACCTCATTTTTTATTAAGATCATATCATGGTAATTCAGTTTATTTATCATCTTTGTTCATATCCAACTTATTGTGAGTTTTCTTTTAAGATCAATATTCCACCCGGCCGGCACGCCTCAGTGGTGGAACGTGGACCTATGATCACGGTTTCAGCACCCAGTCAGGGCACCTGCCGGGGTGGCGGGCTTAATCCCCAGTCGGGGGCGTGCAGGAGGCAGCCAACGATTCTCTCTCATCTTGGATGTTTCCTTCTCTCTCTCCCTCCCCCTTCTGCTCTGACATCAATAAATACATTTTTTATGAAAAAAAAAAAGAATTGAAAAGATCACTATTTCTGCCAAGTTCAATGTTCCTGATTTAAAATGCGTCTGATATTTGGTCAAGATCCCATTCTCCTTTCAATTTAATTCAAAACCAAATTTTATGGGAGGCCATTACACCCTCATCAAGGTTATTCTTATGCTGGCTATTTCTCACATTAAATTTTCATAAGTCATTCGACAAAGTCATGGGAGTTCTACTTATTTTTTAGAGACTCTGGTTAGACTTTTTGTGAGACAGACAGAGAGAGAGGAAAGTGGAGAGAAGCCAGCGGGAAGAGGGTGAGGGAAGGAAGGAGAGAAGAGGAGAGAAATAGAGACACAATTTTAGAGGAAAATGCAGGAGGAGGAAAACAGAGGAGAGCAGAGTAAGGAATGGAGGAAAGAGAGGCACTTTCCTCTCCGTTCTGCTGTGAATCCCAACCTGCTCTAAAATACACAGACAGACAGACAGACAGACAAGCAGGGAGAGAAACTAAAACACAGAGTCTGCACAGAGAGTCCCAGCAGATTCCTGGGGGTTGACGTAACGGAGGTCAAGGTATCATCTGGGGTCACAATAAACAGCTTCAAACGTGAGAGGGTAAGAGCAGGATTGTATTATTGTTTTTTTTCATGATGATGGTGATGATGATGATGATGACATTTTAATGGGTTGTTTTCCAAAACTGGGTAATTAAGCCGCCTATTACTCATAGTGCACACTTCAAACAATTAATTTACTGGTCAGTAGAGTCCAGCTATTATACACTTTTTAAAAATTATACAACAGAAATCTAAATTTCGGTTAGCTTTTCCCAACACCATCTCCATTCCTCATCTCATGCACGCACGCACATGCATACACACACGCACAACACGCACGCACACACACAGGCACACAGGCAGGCATGCAGAAGCGACTGCTTCCCTCCCGGTGTGCTTTATTCTCGTGTCCAAACTCTGGCTGAGGTGCTGACTCTGGGCCCAGGCGTGTGGGGAGAGAAGCAGGGCCAAAGCATGAGGAAGAGGAAGAGGAGGAGGAAGGTCCGACATCTCCCTCTGCCAGTTCTGGTCTCGGAGCTGGCTCTAGAGCAGCGGTTCTCAACCTGTGGGTCGCGACCTGCTTTCTGATGGTCTCAGGCTCTACAGCAGTGACCCACAGGTTAAGAACCACCAGCAGGGTCACTAAGACCATCAGAAAACACTGATACTTACATGACGATTCACCACAACACGAGGAGCTGTATTAAATGGTCGCAGCATTAGGAAGGTTGAGAACCACTGCTCTAGCTAGACGTTATGATAGACTAGAGGCCCAGTGCCCAACATCTGGGTGCTCGGAGGTGGGGGTGGGGTCCCCGCAGCCCAGCCTGTGCCCTTTAGCCGTCTGGGAGCGCTCGGGGGATGTCCCTCTGATGGCTTAGGCCCGGTCCCTGCCCTCAGACCCATCAGTGGGCATCCTTGGCATTTACTGCCACTGTGCTCGCTGACCATCACCCTGGCTTGTGGCCAAGCGTGCTCCCCCCGTGGGAGCGCACTGACCACCAGGGGCAGCTCCTGCATTGAGCATCCACCCCTCGTGGTCAGTGCGCGCCCTAGCGGCCGGTCGATCCGCCTTTCAGTCGATCTGCACGTTAGCCTTTTATTCTATAGGAGGATCGTGTGGCCATACTCTTCCTCACTTTCTTTCCTGAACTGGCGGTTACCTCATTTTTTCTCCCTCCAGGACACCCGAACCCTCAAACGTCCCAGGACAGCCGAACCCTCCACCTGCCCTTCCCGCAGCGCGTCTCAGGCCTGACCCGGACCCAGGCTCACTCAGACGCCTGGCGTTTGGGGGCTCAGTCTCCCCACCGTCCACACGTCCCATCCCCTCCAGGCTCCGGAAGGAGAGCCACCTGACTGGACCCATCTCCGCCGATCTGTCAGGGACTAACAGCAATGGAGCCCTCTCAGAGGCGCTTTAAAACGACCATGAATCTTAACGAAGTTTAAATCCCCGCAACATGTTTCAGAGGTTAAGGGGTGAGCAGAGGAACCCTGAGAGGTGGGCGCCAGGTCAGCCGGCCAGCCCACGGGAGGCCCCCCACCACCTGGGTCCATTTCGTCCACCCGGAAGTTCCCAAGGTCGCCCGTGGCCGATGAGAACAAAGGTCAGCGGAGGCGGCGGCAGGGCCTCGGGGTTTGCGGTGAAACGGGAGAGGGTGGTGATTCGGCGGGCAGCCGGGCGCAGGGGCTGAGACACCCCGTTTGCAGCAGGCGCCTCCATTCCCAGTGGGGCGTTTCGTCCACCGTTTCCTAACCAGAACGTAAGTTCCTCACCCGCCCTGCCCACAGCTCCACCCTCCGGCCACGGCCATAAAAGCCATCGTAACCATAGTAATAATTATAGTAATAATAGTAATAATAACAATACGCAAAGGAGTGAGTTCTTCCAAAAAATGAAATAAAATAAAACGTGAACACAGAGAGCACATGTAAATATTTGCTGCAACTGCCTAGGGCTCACGGGCTGTCCACGGGTCCACGGGTGCTAGGCCTTTGACATCCGCTAGGGGGTGGCCGCTTCACTCCCCGTTGTATTTATTTTTATTTTTTTATTTTAAATATATTTTATTGATTTTTTACAGAGAGGAAGGGAGAGGGATAGAGAGTTAGAAACATCGATGAGAGAAAGACATCCATTAGCTGCCTCCTGCACATCCCCCATTGAGGATGTGCCTGCAACCAGGATACATGCCCTTGACCGGAATCGAACCTGGGACCTTTCAGTCCACAGGCCGACAGAGAGAAATATCCACTGAGCCACACCGGTTTCAGCCAGACGGCGTCTCTCTTGACTGCTGAAGCCTGAACCCCTTCAGCCCCCCTGGGCTGGCAGATTCTACTGAGCTGACACCCAACTTCCCGGAGGGGAGGCCAGGCCATGGGCCACAGGTGATGACGCTCAGGCACTCACTCACGGTCAGGGGCACACAGCCCACGTTCCCTGGCCAATCCCTGCCAAAGGCTGCCTCGCCCTGGAAAACAAACCCCCCTCCCCCCTGCACACACACACACAACGAGAGGCGGGCCGGTCTCCACGGGGGGACCCCGAGCCCAGTCCAGGGCCACCCCGTCCGCTCATATTTACGACAGGGCCGCGGGCAGGCCACCCGCCGGGATCAGGAAGAAATACGTGCACCGGCCCGACGCCCGCTCGGAGTTCTCACAGAGCGCCCCGGCCCTGATTTCCAGATGAAATAAGATGGGGTGTCTGGGGCCGGGGGAGGTGGCGGGGGGAGAGCTGTCACTGGGATATATTTACGGCATCTCGGGGCGTGATCCCTCGGCTGCCTCCCGGCGGCTGTAGATCTACCGTCACGTCGGCCGGCACAGCCAGCACCTGGCCATCTCCCGGCGCCACCGGCACCGAAGCGCAGAGAACCGTCCCTGCCGCCGCCGCCGAGGGGGAGGGAAACGGGAGGAAAAGAGGGAAAACTCACCGACCCTGCCTGCGCTCTCACTCAAACCCGTCCCTGCCGCCGCGGCCGTAAAATATCGCCGAGCAGACGCACGGCGGACGGACGGCGCGGACACTCCATCACCGGGAGCTGGCGCGGGCTTCCTGCCGGCCTGGCCCCGGGGCTGCTCTGAGCGCAGGCGGCTGAGTGGCATGTGCGGGCACCTCCCATCACGACGCTGAGGTTGTGCACTAGGCAAGGGTCACCGTCCCTCTCGCGGCCGCGTGCGGGGCAGAGAGCAAAGCAGCAAAAGGCAGAGGGATGCCACCGGGTGCGGGAACAGGGAGACGACCCCTCGTGTCACGTCCATGGGTGAAGGCTCAGCCGGCCCAGCACCCCTGTGACCGAGGGAAGCACCCGCTCAGAACCGCGCCTCCACTGGTGGGGGGCACCCAGGCGGCCACTCGCGGGAGCCCCGTGAGGTCCAGGCCCATGTCCACGTCCTCCTCCTCCTCCACCAGCGCAGGCTGTGACCCGACAACAGGAAGCAGCGCCTCTCCCTCCCAGAGCGTTCTGGTCCCCGGCGCCATCCACACACGCGAGGATGAGTGGCACCTTCTTAGAGCCCCCTCCCCCGTTATCCTCCCCTCCCCCAGCTTTCCTCCCCTCCCCTCCCCCGCGGCCCCCTCCCCCCCTGCCCCGGGTCAGTGTGCTGCTCGCTCCGGGCCAGCGGGCTTTCCTGCCGGGCAGGCGCGAGGAAAGGCAGGGGAAGCAGGTCACAGGCCAGACCCGCTGGGACCGCCCGGCCGGGAGGCAGGAAGCCGGGCCTCAGGGTCACCGGGTGCAGCTGGACCTCCCTCTTCCCCCACCTCCTTCCCCTGCCACCCACGGGCCCAGCGCGGGCAGAGAGGCACACAGGCCCGCGGGGAGCGGAGGCAGGGCAGGGCGGGCAGCGTCTGCTGAGAGGCGTCCAGGGAGCGGCTGTGACTGCGGGGAGGCGAGTCTGCCACCCGCCACCTACCACCCATACAGCCGCGTGCGGGAGAGCGCGCTCTGACGGCACGCCTCTCACCGGCCACCCGTGAACGTGGGAGGACAACGTGGAGGGGGCTTCTCCTTTCAGCTCCCCGTCCCGTCCCAGTGACCGAGGCCCCTGAGGCCGACGCCAGCCCCGCAGGACATGCCGGGAGCATCAGACAGACGCGGGCACTCCTTCCTGGCACGACGGGGCAGGGCTGGGTCCTTCTGACGTCCGCCGTCTCCCCATCCTCCTCCCGTCCGACATGACCTTCTCCCCCGGCTGATAGGGGAGGCTTCATCTAAGGCGTCTTGCCACCACTCGCTCCGTCACGCATAAACACGCCACCCGATGGGCTCCGGAGGGAAACACGAAGTTAATCCTACTGGTGGGGGCCTTCCTCTGGGCTCCTTCCTCTGGGGGAGGGTGTGCATCCCACCAAAGCCCTGATTTATCTCCTTCCTGCACCGCGGCAGCAAACGCTGCCCGCCTCTCCCAGCGCCATGAAGTATCCCCGGGACGCTGGGTGCAGGGAGACGGGTCGGGCTGGGCGGGGAGGGAGACTTAGGGTGGGTGCCGGGCAGCGAAGGGAGGTGTCCTCAGGGGTCTCCTCTCTCCCCATAGAGGAACGGGGTGCATCCACGCTCCCGCCTGTGGGGGAGGGGGACCCTGGAACCGCCCCTGTCCCAGGCACACGGCGTGCCCTGCTTTCCTGCTGCCTCTCCTGAGCCGCGTGAACACGGGTGTGTGCCAGGGGTTGGGGGGAAGGGGGTTGGGGGGCACCCCTCCCTTTTACACACGTGTGCAGAAGTTAGCGACGTCCCATCCGCTCAGGCACGTTCAGTTCACGCTAACCCGGCATCCAGAGAGAGACGCCATTAGTGATTATTAATCCCCAACGGGGAGCCGGATGGACCCGGGGATGATCACGGATAAGACGGATCCACGGCCTCGAAGCGCCTGGAAGAGGGGACGCCGACCCGAGAGGGTGTTGGTGCTGAGCAGACGCCCATCCATCGCCACCACCGTGGCCACCGCCGCCTCTGCGGTCTCCTTCCTCGCGGGGAGGTACTGGCCGGCGGGCACGTCCATCGCAGGAAGTGAGAGAGCGG
Source organism: Lasiurus borealis (assembly GCA_004026805.1). Taxonomy (NCBI): domain Eukaryota; kingdom Metazoa; phylum Chordata; class Mammalia; order Chiroptera; family Vespertilionidae; genus Lasiurus; species Lasiurus borealis. The sequence continues at coordinate 10,474 of PVJN01019018.1, read as the reverse complement.
CCGCTTTGGGCAAAACGAACGCGGAGACAAACCCAGGGGTCAAGACCCACAGGTTGAGAACCGCTGCTTCAGAATGTTTCTGAGGTGCCACAGCCCCCATTGAAATGAAGGCGCGCTGGTTTCCCTGCCCCGCCCCCGGCTAAGGCACGCGAGCTGCATCTCCCAATTCCGAGACCTAGGCGCGTCCTCTTCAGTCTGCGTGAAAATTGCAGACGGGGGGACGCACCCCCACATCCGTCAGTCGTTGGGAAGACGCCACCCTTTAAGGCAATGAGGCGGCTCTCAGAGCAGACGGAGCCGCAGCCGCACACGAGGAGGCGGCCATGCAAGGGCGGGCGGGCTCGCAGGGGCAGCGAGTCACTCTCCACGCACCTGCACGTGGGCCCCCGCGCTCCCGGGACTCCGGCCTTGGGGGGGAGAACCCGGGGCCGCGCCTGTGGCCCGTTCCCTGTCGCTCGCTGGCACCCGCCTCGGCCGGCGGCAGAGAAAAGGAGACCCAGCTCCTCACAGAGAGGAGAGCCCGCAGTGTCAACCCCACGCCCGCCTCCTCCGTGTCCTCCTCCAGGCCCATCTGCTCACCCGTCAGGGGGGACCTGTGTCCCCCCAACCCCCCGGTTCCCTCGAGGCGACCGCTGGTATTGGGGTCCCGCACCACCCTGTCCCCCAAGCCTCGGAGCCAGCCCCCCGGGCACCATGGACAGAGTCCGGCCACCTCATCCCTCACGGAGACCCTGGCACCGCCGGACCCGGGTCCAAGGCCACCCCTCCAACCCCCCACCTCCGCAGGCGGTTCATCGTTCCGTGCCTCCCAGTCCCCGACAGCCGGAGAGGCCGCCGTGGCGCCGCGGTTTACCGGTTTACCGTGCACATGCCGGGGGCGGACGGCTCCTCATCCTTCCCCGCCCCCCTCTTCGGCCTAAATCTCTGGCCCTTCCTCCACTCTCAACCGGGCATAAACGGCCGTCCCCGCGGGCCCGCGCGGGCGTCTCGCCGCCGTGCGTCGTTAGGATAATGCCACGTCGTAAAACGGGTCATCTTTTACGGGAGGCTGGCTGCGGCGGCCGCTTTATAACTCAGGTGTTTTATTAACTTTTCGCGGCTCCACCTGCCTGCCTCCTGCCCCCTTCCCCGCGGCTACCTGCCTGCCTCCTGCCCCCTGCCCCCTTCCCCGCACCGCCCGCCTCCGCGCACCTCGAGGAGAAGCCGCCCCAGCGGAGGGGAACGGGTGGGGGCGTGGGGCCTCATTTTGCTCCTGAACCCCCAGTCCCACACCCAGGTGGCGACTGTGACCGCCATCAGCCACAGCACCCACGGCTTCCGCCCCTCCCAAGTCTCCCCGAGAAGGTGGAGGGTGAGCTGCATCACTTCCCCAACAAGAACCAATTTCCTGGGAGAGGGTCCCGTCAGTCCAAGTTCTTCTTTTTTTTTAATTTTTTAAAATATATTTTATTGATATTTTACAGAGAGGAAGGAGAGGGATAGAAAGTCAGAAACATCGGTGAGAGACATCTATCAGCCGCCTCCTGCACGCCCCACAGTGGAGAAGTGCCCGCAAAGCAAGGTGCATGCCCCCGACCGGAATCGCACCTGGGACCTTCCAGTCCGCAGGCCGACGCTCTATCCACTGAGCCACACCGGTTTCAGTGGTCCAAGTTCTTATGCCATCACTCCAGACGCACAGACACCTCCCACTGACATGTCTCGTCCCCCACACTCGTGAGCCCATGCGTGTCCACGTGTGCTCGCGTGACTGCAGCGCTGGCCCGTGTAAGCGAGCCCGGAGAACGTGTGTTCCTGAGCGGGCGCCACGCGAACGACCAAGAGTCCCTGCAGAGACAGGGTCCCCGGCTTTCCCTGGCGTTAACCGGCCACAAAGACCGCCCAGCGGCAGACAGACGGACGGACGGACGGGCGGCAGCACTTCCTCTCTGAGCAGCGGCCAGGGGAAAACCAGGGGCAGAGGACGGACCGACCTTGGACACCCGGCAAAGACAAGGTCACGGACGGCGGCCAGTGAGCGCAGTGAGAGAGAGGGAAGGCCAACCGGAGACGTCCCGGCCCCGCCTCCCGGAAAATAATAAATACCGAGCCACGTAACGGGGCGTTTCCGCCCGGGGGCTCTGCTGGCTGCCGCGGGAGCCGGCCTCGGCGGTTTATAATGCCAGCGGCAGCCCCCGCGGAATTACGTGCGGAATAAATGGCCGGCGACGCTGAGTTACGCGGCCATCGGGCTGTCCCACGCGCGGTAAGTGCTGATATGGCCTTATAAATTACCGGCTTTACGGCCTCGCCTTTCACGGCAGAATGTCACCGGTGGCAGGGACACGGCCGACGGGGGGAGGAGGGGCGATCGCGTCAGGGGTCAGAGACCCGGCCAGGCACCACCCCACCTGAGCCCGGGGACTCCATGCACGGCATCGCGTGCTCGGCGCTGGAGGACCGTGGAGGGAGTCGCTGAGGCTGCGTGCCCACCACCGGCCAGCGCCCTGCACACCCGCCCACCCGCCCTGCCTCGCCTCACAGCCTGTGAGACGCCCACCCTGCCCCACTCCCAGGGCGGAAACCACGGGGAGCGTCAGACACACCACAAGCATATGCATGTGATGAGGACACGCCTCTGAAAGGACAAGGAGAGAGTTAGCTGTCCACGTGGAAGTGGTGCACACAATACACACACACACAATCTCACACTCACACACTCTCTCACCCACACTCAAATATATGCACACACTCACATAGATACAACAATAACACACACACTCACACGCACATATACGCATACTCACACACACTAACACACACACTTACATGCATGCATACTCACACGCTCACACTCAGATACACAAACATACACACTCTCACACACACACTCGCACTCACACTCATACACACACACATTTTCACACACACACTCACACTCACACATACACATTCACTCACATGCACTCATACACACACACTCACACACATTCATACACACACTAACACACACATCATACTCACATTCAGATACACACACTAACATACATACACTCACACGCATTCACACATACACACACACAATCACACACACACTCACACTCTTACTGACTTGTTTGTTTTTGTGAATCCTCACCAGAGGATATTTTCCCATTGGTTTTTGGAGAGCGGAAGGGAGGGGCAGAGACAGAGAGAAACATGGATTGGTTGCCTCCTTCATGGCCGGGGATCGAGCCTGCAACCGCGGTGTGTGCCCTGGACCAGATTTGCACCTGGGTCCCTGCAGTGCAGGGTCCCGGCCCCCCTCCCCGGAGCGGCCCTGGCCGGGCCTGCCTCGCTTTCTAAGCAACAGGAAAGGCTGTGGGCAGACAAGCAAGTCCTCTCATTTCTCCTCTCTCTCTCCCTTCTGTTTCCATCACAACAGCCGCTGCTGGACGGGATTCTCCCCTCTCCGATCCCAGACACCCCCCCACACACACAGAGCCAGGCCCGGGACTGCAGGCCGGGGAGCTGGGTGCGAGGACCCCGCTGCTTCAGAGGAGAGCGAAGGAGGGAGGCACGGGAGGCCACCCAGCCTGCGCCCACGGCGACAGCAGCCTCAAGCATCTGGCCTGTTTGGCTCTGAGTGCGCGTTCCCAGCCCGGCGCAGGCCGGAGCCGCTGGGAGGAGTGACATCCCGCAGCCGTGAGGGGCCTGAGGGTGTCAAATCCCATGGTTTTGTTTTGTGTTGATTTCAGAGAAAAGGAGAGAGCAGGAGAGAGAGAGAGGAACATCGTCGATGAGAGAGAATCACCAACCGGCTGCCTCCTGCTCGCCCCCCGTCCATGGGGGATGGAGCCCACCTCCCGGGCCTGACCCCTGACCGGGGGGTCAGGGGGGGGTGGAACCGTGACCTCCCGGTTCCTGGGTCGATGCTCACCCCCCACCCCTGCTCAGTAGTTGTTTTTATTTTTTAATATATTTTATTGATTTTTTACAGAGAGGAAAGGAGAGAGATAGAAAGTCAGAAACATCGATGAGAGAGAGACATCGATCAGCTGTCTCCTGCACGCTCCACCCGCGACCGGAATCAAACCTGGGACCCCTCAGTCCGCAGGCCGACGCTCTATCCACTGAGCCACGCCGGTCTTGGCCCGCTCAGTCATTTTAAGGGGAGCGAGGGAAACCCGCAGTCACGTGAGTGCGGCTCCTGCACCTCCAGGTCCCCGCCAGCCCACGCCCCCACACAGAGGACAGCCCCGCCCTCACGCCCGCCCTGGGCCGCGGCCCTCCTCTCACGTGCCATCTGCAGACCGGGAGCGGGTGAGGAGTGAGTGGGTGGCAGCCCACGGCCGGGTCCCGCTGTGCCATGCACACGCGTGTGGGTCCCCACTCTCTGCAGAGCCGGGCGGCGTCAGCGGGAGCGGAAACAGCGCACGGGGAGCAGCCTGAGGCTGGGGAGGCGGCCGTCCACGGGGGCACCCACTTCACCAGCTGCTGTCACTCAACACAGACAGAGACGGGGTGTTGAGAGGGACAGGCCCCCCTCTCCCCAGGGAGACCCGGGAGGCCCTCCTGCTGCCTCAGAGCCAGGCCGGACACGGCGGGGCCCCCAGGAGTGGGAAGCGGTGCCCGGGTGCGTCCCATGTAGAGGCAGAGGCCCGTTCCTGACGCGCCTGCACGGAGCTGACGACATTCCCCCACGTGCACATGTCCTCCACACGCACCCCCTTTTCCTCTGAGGAAACCCCCGAGAAGGGGCTGCCCTTGGCTAGGCGGGCAGCCAGGTCCCGTGGTGGAGCCCCTGTCCGAGAGCCAGGAGGTCATGGCAGAGGTCCCGGGTTTGGTCGCAGGGGGACTCCCGTTCGGGGCACAGGCCAGGTTGGCGGGCTCCATCCCCAGTGTGGGGCGCTCTCATCATCGACGTTCCTCTCTCTCTCGCTCTCCCCTCCCTCCCTGACGTCAGTAAACACGTATTCCCGTAAAGAGGCGGAGTGAGAGCGGCACTCAGCCCCCCGACGGTCCTGCGAGGCCGCCATGGACCCGGCCTCACCGACGTGGCACGTGGCACCTCCACGAGGCCCAGCCGCCGGCGAGGGGTGAACCGCATGCGGCCGTGGCTGCGGTCAAGACATCCGGTGTGGCTCAGTGGATAGAGCGTCGGCCTGCGGACTGAAGGGTCCCAGGTTCGATTACGGTCAAGGGCATGTATCCTGGTTGTGGGCACATCCCTAGTGTGGGGCGTGCAGGAGGCGGCTGATGGATGTCTCTCTCTCTCTCTCATTGATGTTCCTGACTTTCTATCCCTCTCCCTTCCTCTCTGTGAAAAATCAATAAAATGTATTAAAAAAAAAATAAAGACATCGGTAAAGACATGGGCAGGCTGGTCAGCAGCCGCAGGCCGGGCGGGCAGGAGCTGTCCCCTCCCCCACCCCGGGGTGCAGGCGGGCCCTGTGCGGGACAGAGCCCTGTGGTGGCTCCTGCAGCCACCCACCTGCCCTCCCTCCCCCGGGGGAGGACGAGAGCATGCAAGACGCCCTCCCCACACGTGAGGGGGCTCAGGAACACAGGCCCCTCCGATACCTGGCTAACATCCCTCCCCACCCGCACGCCAAACACACGCATGGTGCTGCCGAGTGCCTCGGGGGGGAGGGGCTCTCGTTTCTCACACGGACCGGAGACAGGAAGGAGACGGTGCTCAGAGGCGAGCCTCCCCCCACGCCTGTTCCCAGGGCGAGGAGAGGCGGGAGGACAGGCGCAGGGCCACCAGGGCGAGAAGCACGCGTGTCAGGAACACAGGGGCCTGGGCAGCACATGAGGCCACCGCCACCAGGACAGGAGAACATGAGGAGGGGGATGAGGGGCGGGGCTGGGGAGCAAGACCTGGCCTGGGTCTGGAAGAGGAAGACAGCCATTCCACTGGCCATCCGACTGGCCAAGTACAGGGTTAGAGTGTGCGTGTGAGTGTGTGTGTTTGCATGTGAATGTGTGTGTGTGTGTATGTGACTGTGTGTGACTATGAGAGTATGTATGTTAGTGTGTGTATCTGAGTGTGGCTGTGAGTATGCATGTATGTATAAGTGTTGGTGTATGTTAGCGTGAGTATACATGCATGTTAGCATATATGTGTTTTTGTGTGTGAATGTGTGTGCATGCATGTAAGTACATATGAGTGTGATTATGTGTGTGTGCATGTATGTGTGTATGCATGTATGTGTTTGAGTGTGAGAGTGTATGTGTGTGTGAGTGTATGTGTGACTGTGTGTGACTATGAGAGTATGTGTTAGTGTGTGTATCTGAATGTGACTGTGAGTATGCATGCATGTATAAGTGTGTTAGTGTGAGTATGCATGTATGTGTTAGTGTATGTGTGTGAGTGTGTGTGTGAGTGTGTGTGTGTGTGAGTGTGAGTGTGTGTGTGCGCACATGTGCACAGGGGAAGGGGAGGAAAGGTTACTGGAGACGCCAGAAACACTGTCCTTTCAGCACGGTGACGCGCTATTGGTTCAATCTCTGCGAAGGGCCAGTCAGAGGCCTTCCGGGTTAATCATGTTCAAATGGCCACTCCGACCTGGAGCGCGTCCGCGTCAGAAACCCTCCTGCTTCTCCGAGGGCTTTCCCGGGGGCCTGCGCACGTGTGTGAGTGTGAGTGTGTGTGAGTGTGAGTGTGTGTGAATGTGAGGACACGAGGTCAGATCCCAGGGCCGGGCTCGGGCACCATGAAGGAGGGGCTTTGGCATTTCGGTGCCGGATCCCTGTGTCCTAGCAGAAACTGATGCTCAGCCCTCAGAAAGGGCTCCCCTTCACCCCACCAACCCTTCCCCTCCCGCCCCCTCCCCTCGGCAGCTGGAACTGTTTGGGGCAGCGGCTCGGCCTGCAGAACGCTCCCCTCCTCTTTGTCTGAGGCTGAGGCTGGGCTGGGCTGGGGGTGCAGGCCCAGGAGGGGGGTGCGTACACGGCCCCACCCCCCGCGGTCAGGCCAGGGGACGGTCAGACGGGAGGAGAGGCTCCGGGAGGCGGGCAGGGAGGGTGTTTTCTCGCCGCCGGAGACGGGGAGCAGACGGGGAGTCTGCGTGTCCGCTCCCTGAGGAACGCGCCAGGGGCTCTGGCTCTGAGTGCGGTGCCCACACCACGCCGGGCCCGGCACACGCTGTGCACGTGTGCCGTACCCACACCCACACTCACACACTCACTCACACACACACTCACACACTCACAGATATACACACACTCACCTACACTCACATACACTCACACACATCCACACACACTCATTCTCATGCTTACACACTCACATACACTCACACACTCACATTCACACACTCACTCATACACACCTACACACACTCATACACACACACTCACTACACACACACACACTCACTCATACACACCTACACACACTCATACACTCACCTACACACACTCACACATATACACACACTCGTACTTACCTACACACACACATACACTCACACACACACTCATACACACACACTCACTACACACACACACTCACTCATACACACCTACACACACTCATACACACACTCATACACTCACCTACACACACTCACACATATACACACACTCGTACTTACCTACATACTCACATACACACACACACACTCATACACACACACTCACTACACACACACACTCACTCATACACACCTACACACACTCATACACACACTCATACACTCACCTACACACACTCACACATATACACACACTCGTACTTACCTACATACTCACATACACTCACACACTCTCATTCACACACACAAACTCATACACACTCACAAACACACAGTCACAAACACACATACACACTCACACACAAACACACAGACTCACAAACACACTCACACACACACTGTCACACATATTCACACACTCACAAACACACACTCATACACACACACTCATACACACATTCACACACACACTCACAAAGTCACATACACACACTCACACACACATTCACACACAAACACTCAGACTTGCAAACTCACTCGCACTGACACTGTCACACACACACACTCAAAAACACACTCACACATACACTCACATACACTCTCATACACCCATACTCACACATTCATACATACACTCACACACTCACACACATTCACTCTTACACTCACAAAGGCTTATACTCATACCCACATACTCATACTCACACCCTCATACACTCACACACACACATATACATTCACACACACACGTGTGCATACTCACATACATACACTCAAATTCATACACACTCACACCCAGACGCTCGCACACATCCCCACACATTCGCACACCCCTCACACATTCACACTCACCCACACACTCACTCACCCACATACACACTAACACACACACTGAACACACCCACACAGTCGCACTCACACCCACTCACTCACACACACACAGGCACTCTCACAGGCACCTGACCGTCCCCACAGGCCGCATCTCAGACGTCGCCACAAAGGACGCGGCTGCCGCCGTGGCCCGACTGTGTCTTTAAGGACTCAGCTCCGCCGAGGAGTGTGGCCAGGAAAGGGGGGGGGGGGAGAGAGAAAAAACACACACACTCACTCACACACACTCACACACACACACCCTTCAACCCATCTCTCTCAAATTCTTTTATTTCAGCAATGCATTAAGCAATCTCCCCGCAGAGTTATTCTCCTCTTCCTGGTGTGGATAAAGGTCCCCCCGGGGAGCGCGGTAATTTCCAGCTTCTCCGAATTCAGGTATTAGTAAAGACCGCTCGGGGACGCGCAACAATATAACTCTACATTTCCAGGCATTCGGCGGGAACCCCCGCGGGCCCCAAGTTCAAATTTCTGAAATGTAGGCATTGTAAAAGGAACCCCGGGGGACCCCGGCAATAGAAATCTGCTGAATTCAAAGCATTTCCTAAGCCCTGGCAGGAGCCGCGGCCCCGACGGAGGCTTTTTATAAAACATGTGTTGCTGACATGCTGACAGATTGCTCAGTGAAGTGTTAGGTGCATGCACAGGCTGGCCATTTAGGGGGACATCAGCTTACCCTTCATCTCCACCCGAAGCGCCATGTTTTATCCATGACCCGGGGGGGTGGGGGGTGGGGGCGGGGGACACGGGCAGGGAGACGGCTCCCGCCGACGGGGACCGTCCCCGGGCAGAGAGACGCCAGCCTGGCACAGCCCTCTCCCCCCTCCCCTGCCCCCCCCTGCAGGCAGGTTCTCTGCAGTCGCACGGCTCACACGGGCACACACACACACACTCACATGTGTGTTCATGCTCGCACACACATACACACTCACATGTGTGTTCATGCTCACACACACACACACACACACACACACACACGGACGCCCAGAATCTCTCTTCCCCCCTCCAAACCGCACCCAGGTCAGGAGGCGCAGGCCGTGTCCGGCGGGGAAATGGCCTCCGTGCATCAGGCCTGCTGCCCCACGCTGCCCAGGCCGGAGCGATCCGAGGAGAAGGAGGAGGAGGAGGAGGAGGGAGGAGGGCATAATGAGCAAAGGAATGTCCTAATGACAGCTGACTGTTGGGAGGTAATCTGATCAAAGGCCGATATTAAATCCAACTTCTGCTCATATCAGGGTATTAGTGATGTACGACTTAATAACGCGGCGGCTCCCCGCGCTGCCCTGGCAACGGGACGGAGGGACGGGCCCGCGTAATGTATGCGCGGCGCTGGCGACCCGGGGCGGCCGGCTCTCGGGGGAGGGCCCTTCACCCTGAGCCAGACGCGTCTGGGCAGAGCCGGCTCGGAGGCTGGCGGCTGGCGGAGGAGGAGGAGGAGGCGGAGGAGGCCAGGAGCGGAATACTGAAGAGCCGGCGGCCTGATGAGGCGATAGGGGAGCGGCGGCGGGGGCGGGGGTCCCTGCTCGCTCTCTCTCTCTCTCTCTCTCTCTCTCTCTCTCTCTCTCTCAGAGAGGCGCTGGAGTGGTGCTTCTCCTCCTCGGAAAAGAGGGGCACAAGCCGCTCGCTCTCTCTCCCCGACAAGTGCAGCCGCCATGGGTCGTTAGGGGAGGAACCTAAACCCACACTCCTCGGGGCCGTGTGCTGCCGGAGGGACACACACCGGCTCTCGCGCCCAAGGACAGGGTTTGCAGGCGGCCGCTGCCCCTGCCTGCAGCCCTCACCCCGGGGAGGAGGAGGAGAAGAGGGAGGAGGGGGAGCAGGGGGGTGGGGGGCTGGAGGAGGCTCCCGTCTGCCACCAACAAAACCCCCATTCTTCTCCTCCTCCTCCTCCCTCCCAGACGCCCCGCCCGGCGGCCACCTCGCGTTCCTCGAGAGAGAGAGGAGCTGAAGCCAAACAAAGGCCGGGCCGGGGCCGGGCCCTCGCGGGGACGCGGCCAGCCGCGCTCCGATACTAAACCCGCGTCCACCTTTCCTTCTCCTCCTGGAACAAACGGGGGGGGGGGGGACACCATCGGGGGAGGAGGGAGGGCTGGGGGAGGGGGAGGGCGGCTGGGGAGGGTGCTGGGAGGGTTCGTTCGCAGAAG
>PVJN01019017.1:0-38047 GCA_004026805.1 Lasiurus borealis | reverse complement strand
AGTTGGGAGCCAACAGTCCTGGATTGTGAGAGGAATGTCTTACTGCCTGTTTAGGCATGATCCTATCTGGATCGGGCCTAAATGGGTAATTGGACATTCTTTTTAGGGGTTCCATATTGGAGAGGTGCAGATTGGGCTGAGAGACACATAACCCCGTGTACAAATTTTGTGCATCAGGCCTCTAGTTAGGTATAATTATGATATGGAACACAGGAAGATCCAGGAAAGGAATTTATTAGGTGAGGGGCAGTGGGCGGGGGGATGGGGAGGGAGAGATAACACATCACTGAAGAATTAGGAAGGAAATTGCTTAGAGTGAAGAAAAGTTTTCCCCTTCCCTTAACCAAAGAAACAGAGTCAAAGCTTAACAAAGGCTAAGAATTGTTCAATTGCTCAATGTCTCTCATTAGCAGCCATGTGGTCCAGCTACGCACAGGCCCAAGTGTGGGCCAAGTGCTGCCTGTTGTGGCCCAGAGCCATTGGATCTTGGCAGGAAATGTGCAGATGGAGAAATGAGACAGAAAATTTCTGTATCTCTGGGTCTTTGCCTTCTTGGGATTGACAGGTATAGGTGCAGGTCTGAGGCCCCAGAGGTTCGACTTGTTCTGCAGCAAGATGGAGCTGAACCACCTGGCTGTGGATCAGGGACCTGGAGGTGGGGGCAATCCTTTGCTTTAGCTACAATAAATCTTACAACTATGCCTCAAGTCCTCCTATGCCTGGGTCCAAAAAAATCATTTCTAGCAAATCTGTGGGAAAATCGTATTTCAACCAGCAACAATGATTTCCTGCATCATTGAAATAAATTCAGCAATCTGTATTAAGAAGAAATCATGCAGATTTAACTTGTTTTGTTGTGCTCTCCCCATAGACAGCATCTTTTATTTTTCTTATGCAAATGTGATAAAAACTTGCAAGTAGTTCACAACCCCACTACCACTGTCGAAAAGGAAATTTTATTGGAACATATGAAGAAGTGAAATCTCTGGGTGATCATTTATGGGAGGATTTTACTTATATTGAAAGGAAACACTAATTCTTTAGAACAAGTGATACAAACTTGCATGAAAGGATGAGTAAGACTATGAGTCCTGAGCAGTAAGTTGAGTATCTACTGTAATGAATTTTAAACATCACAAAGAAACATTTGCACCTAAATTTCTACACAAATTTGAGCCACTAAAGGTTACTGAATTTTGCCTTACTAATACAGATTAATGAAATAAAATTACCTGGTTTGGATCAAATAAAGAATAGAGTAAAAGTAAGGTATTCACCAAAGAGGTCATTAACATGAGTTTTCAAATTTAAAAAAAAAATAAAAAAACATTAAGAGAGTTGCAACAGGAGTGGGATGGAAAGTTTTCAATAGAAAACATGGATGAAGGAAGAAGAATCTAAAAAGATACTGAAATTTTTTTTCTTTTAAAAATATGTTTATTGCTTTCAGAGAGGAAAGGAGAGGGAGAGAGAAAAACATCAATGATGAGATAGGACCATTGTTTGCATTGTTTGGCTGCCTCTTGCATGCCCCCTACTGGGGACAGAGCCTGCAATCTGGACCTGTGTCCTTGACCAGACTCAAACCCAGAACTCTTCAGTCTGCATGCTGACGCTCTATTCACTGAGCCAAACCGGCCAGGGCCTGAATATCTTTTCAATGCCAAAAAGAATAACTAAGATCTCATCTTTAAAACAGATATTTGATTAATCTGGCATTAAATCATGCTTTGCTCAGATTACTAGCATCATCATACTGAAATAACTGTCATCAGCCCAATTAGATTCTGGACTCCTGTCCTTGCTTCTCTGCCCCAAATCTGGGCTATGACACCTGCTGTCTTAGCTTCTTTGATGCCACTGTCTGTGAGTCCTTGTTCTGGTTTGGGTCTCAGTACTCCTGCTCTGAAGCTGCCTGTTGGAAGGCACTGCCTGCTAGAATCCATCTAGACTGTCAGGTATAGCCTGCACCAACCTGACTGAACACTGTATGCTATAGAATATGTACTCTATGCTGGATTCCTCTCATCTCTTGCTCCCAATGTAGCTAGTGTGTTTGATATTCCCTTCCTGGATATTTATATAGTGTCTTCCCATATTTATATAGAACTACCATGCTTTATATTTCTGACCTTCTTGGGTATTACTAAAACATAAGGAATGAAGTGACAGAGCGTGTTAGAAGTAAAAGGAGTTAAATATGACTCTAAGATTCTATTTTTTTGTTGCTGGATGAAACACATACTAGAAATTGGAAGTAAAAAAGAAGGCTTCTACAGTTTTATTTAAAAACAAGGATTTTAAAATAAAATATAAGTAATATTAATATACTTTGGCTTGATTTTGTATAAATTTGTGTATTATTCAGTAAATTGATTAAAGCAAAGGTGCCTTTTTAGTCCCACTTTTATTTTTCAATGTAATGATTCTGAATAAATTACTATTTATTGAATAAGAGGCCCACATAGCATTTTACATTTGAGTTTGAACATTTACACATTTTCTACCTTTTATTACAGTAATAATGTGAACCCTATAAAGCTATTATCCCAGTGATATCTCTCTTATATAATAAATATTCAACTATTAAATGAATTTTAAATAATTTATGATTTTGCAAAATAATCTAGTTCCTTTTAATATACAATAAATAATTGATCTTCCAACCAATGCTTCCTATTTGTATAGATAAGTGATTATTTTGATGAATTGGTTTTAGGGAAATCATGGTTCAAGATAGTTCAATTCATTGTGCTTTATTCAAATTCCATCAACATAATGCAGGAGCCTTAACTGATACATGTGAAAGCTTCCTATGCAACAGTAATTTGATTTTTAGTAAAGTAGATGTAAATGACTGGAGCAATACACTAATTCTGAATAGCGCACATAAAAGTTTTCAAAAAATATATTAAAATGTCCTTCTATTATAATGGGAGGTCTAAATTGAAAATAAACTCTAATCATTTCAATGAATCCACACAGCTGACCACAATAAAATATCTTAAATCCTGACATTTTAGTCTGACAATATTTGCTAAGGTTATTCAAAGCCTAGATATAAAACAATGACTGATTTTTTTTCTGCTATTATACTGTTTCTGTCCTATCCCACTTTCCTATATTCAGAGACCATGCTTAAGCAGCCTCAAATTCAGATAACTCTATTTCTTCTAAAGCATAATGCCTGACAGAATAAGAAATTTGCACACAATTTTCTTAGACAATGTAAAATATAGCACAAATGATCATATTAGTTATAGCATGCATTCTGTCAATTGCTATTTTTGCAATTTGCAGACAGGTTTTGTGAATTTTTTTACACTGTGATTCCAAATCGACTCTGCCTATGTCCTTTATCTAACATATTTGTCTAAGGTGCAAGCAAACTAAAGAACCATTTACATGTCCTCTTAGGACAGGTAATTGCTAAATCATTCAATGGGTAATTTTAAGAACAATTGAAAAACAATACCAGAAAAGGTAAGTTGTATGTTGACATACAGATAAACATATAGAATAGTTAGTATATATTTTCAATAGCTGGTTAAAGTCTAGAGCCAGAATTAAAATGGCTTAGAAGACTTGTGCCTCATTGCAATGAGAATCTTAGAATATTATTAAATAGAACTTAACCTCTTAAAAATGTTCTTGCTTAATTATTTTTTATCATCAATATTTAGCATCTTCCATTCAATAGCAACAATTATTTAAATTTGAAAGCTTTTTCATGACATATTATCTAATAAATGAGAGACAGTGTGGTGTCAGAGTGGAAGTGAACATTAACTGCCATGATTTCTCAGAGGGAGAATATTCTATCTAAAGTTCTGAGTAAATTCTCACAGAGAAAGGGACATATTTGAAATGAATATGTAATCACACAGAAAGAGCTGTTTCTTTTATTTATTTTTTTGATTTTTTTTGTATAATCATAATGAGAATTAGAATTAGGTCTTGAAGGACAGGAGTAATTTTTTTCTGTCATAGGAAATGTGAAGGACCATAAACGCAGGGAAGTTATTTAAGATCCAGAGTCTGAAGATATAAAGCTGTTGCGAGGTCTTATGCTAAATTTGATTACAAACAATAAATTTTCACCTATACACTAAACATTATTCATGTTACCTTTCTTTAAAGATAGTTTTTCCAATAAAAATGTATCTAACTGCCCTAGTTGGTTTTGCTCAGTGGATAGAGCCTCACCTGTGGACTGAAAGGTCCCGGATTTGATTCCAGTCAAGGGCACATATCGGGGTTGTGGGTTCAGTCCTCAGTAGGAGATGTGCAAGAGGAAGCTAATCCATGATGTTTCTCTCTCTCCTTCTCTCTTCCTTTCTAAAATAATATATATATAAATGTTTCTAACTAGTAAAAGCCATCACAAAGGATCAAAATAGTTCTTCTGAAATTGTTGTCTAGTTCAGAAAAAGACTTTTAGAGAGAGAATTCTGGTTCCTAAAACACTGCCAAGGAAAAAGATGAGGTATTACCTAGCCCAATTTCCTGATACAAGGCAGTTTGAAAAGGAACTTTTCACTTTATCTTTTAATAGCATAAAGTTCTAAGCAACTCAGTAAGAAATTTAGTAAAGGTAATGTAAACTATAATCATAACAGAAATGGAACATTCCTATTTTCTGACATAGATTTACACATATCTACTTAGATATGTGTATTTTATTTTTATTTTATTTTATGCAGTCAAATCTAAAATATTACATGAGTCCTTACCCCAGGAATCAACTTATTCAAACTTCATTATGTTTTGATCTTTGTAATTTATTGAAAAGATCCTAGTGCATCCATTATAAGACTTTTACCCATTTTGACCTCAAACAATACAATTCCTCACCTAATGATCCAGTTTTGGGGGTACTGATAGAATTTGGTAATTCTACAGACCTATGGTACTCATCATATGGCTATCTGATTCTTTAATAAAATATAAATTTTATGATATCTTAAATATGTTTTATTTAGCAACAGAATACTGATAAGAAAAACTTTAAAATTGCTGATCTAGTGTGATAGAAAAAAATGCATGCAAGTTTGTGTATATCTGTGTGAGTTTATGTGAAAAACCACTTTTGAAAATCATTCTTTTTTACTCTTAAATCTTCCCTCTCCATATTTTTCCATTCCCATTTTATATGTTTAGTTTATAAATTTCCTTGACTCAAAACATTCTCATCTTTTTTTCAACTTGTTTCTTCATGGTTAAATCTGGTGTAAGGCAGAATAAGCAGGTTTGGTGATGGTTTCTCCTAGGGTTGTTTTACATGGGACACTATAATTTTAGCATTATTAGGTACTAAATAAAATTGATTGCCAAGAAAGAAATTGCTGATTTAGCAAACTTAAGTTGATGATTCCACAACTAATAACATATTTCATATTGGAAACCCAAATAGGCTATGCAAATCTAAATTCATATTCTTATAATTAAAAACTCAATCACTATATTATGGCTACCTATATGGGATTTTTTTTTCAAATTTTCTACATTAATATTTAGCAGTGCCATAATCAAGAGAGTCTGTAAGTGGTAATGTTGTATGGTCACCACACCACCATATGGGATAACTGAGTCCTACTATAATTGATTGGTTTGCAAAATGTTAAAACATCTATGCCCAGCCAACATGACTCAGTGATTGAGCACTGACCTATGAACCAGAAAGTCACAGTTAGATTCCTGTCAGGGCACATGGCCAAGTTGTGGGCTCCGTTCCCAGTAGGGGACATGCAGAAGGCAGCCGATCAATGATTCCCTTTCATCATTGATATTTCTCTCTCTCCCTCTCCCTTCCTTTCTAAAATCAATAAAATTATATTTTAAAAACAAACAAAAACTTGTGTTGATTAGTGGTTAAAGCATTGTGAGTTTGATCCCAAGCCCAATCAAGGCACGCACGTGTGGGAAGCAGCCAATTGATATGTCTCTTTCACATCAATGTTTCTCTCTACTCTCTTTTTCTCTTTTCCACTCTCTAAAAAGCAATAGAAATTTGACAGTCTAATCAATGCTTCTCAGAGGGAAGGTAGGGGAGGGCAGAGGGTAAGGAAGAGAAATCAACCAAAGGACTTGTATGCATGCATATAAGCATAACCAATGGACAAAAATATCAGGAGATGAGGGCATGAGTAGGAGAGGGTAAAGGGATGATAAGGACACAGATGCAATACCTTCATCAATAAAGAAAAAGCAATAGAAAAAACATCCTTGGGTGAGGATTTAAAAAAACTTTTTCATGCCATAACTTAGATTAGACTAAGGTATTCCCATCATAAAACTAATGTTTTCTCATTACATCAGTAAATGCAATTATGGCCACTCAAGCACTTTATAACACATCAAATATGGAATGTACCAAAACAAGATTTTGAATAATTATTTAATGGGATTTATAAATGATGAAATGCTTTATAAAACTATAAGATAATAAATCAGTGTGTTTTAAGCAGCTAAATTTGTCACGATTTTTGTAGTTTCAATAAAAAACCAAAACATTCCAATCATCAAATGCCATTCAATTTAAAGAAAATTACACATATATCTGATTCATTTGTTATACATTCATTTAAAAATCATATTATACTTATGGTTGCAGAGTTAATTCCAAAAATTAGGTTTACATTTTGGCTTATTTATCCATCACATATACTTTCTTCAAAAACCAAAGACCCCAACACCCTATTTTACTCAGATACATACTTCTTCCTCATGCAGATAAGTGACAGGATAGAACACTTAGTCACCAGCTCCAGGGAGAGTTCTTATTAGTGTAAAAGTAATTTAATTTCACTTATAGTTTCTATATTAGTAATATGCATGTTATCCAATTGGGCTTATCTAAATCTTCCTTCAAGTCCACAGAAAAGATTTTTCTTTTCCTGTCCTCAACATTATCATGTTTTCATGTAATGTCTAGAAATGCTAATATTCTAAGGGTAAATTGAAAGACAATAATAGATGATAAAACATTAAAAAATACCTGAATTTAATAATGGTGGTAAGGAAACAACAAACCTTGTATGTTGCTTCAGTTTTGACTTCCTATATAGTTAATCAGTTTTGTTACTCCTTAAGCCATGTTGGATTCACATTCCTATTAATTTTAGTCTAAATATCTAACAATATGTCTAAAAATACTTTTTACTATGGCCCTGGATTTACCAATTTTCAGATGTACTACTTTATTTGCAAAAATGTTTACATTTTTTAAGTCTCATTTTGCACAAAGAATTATTTTGACAACTAACTGGTGTAATATAATATACTACAGGCCGAGTGCATGAAATTTGTGCATGGGGGGCGGGGTGTCCCTAAGCCCAGCCTGCACTCTCTCCAATCTGTAACCACTCAAGGGATGTCCATCTGCTGAGTTAGAGCAATCAGATATCCCTTTCACAATCTAGGACTATTGGCGAGCAACTGCTCACCTTCCTACCTTCCTGATCTTCCTGATTGCCCCTAAGTACTTCTGCTTGCCATCCTGATCATCCCTTAACCAATCCCCTGCCAGCCTGATTGATGCCTAACTGCTCTCTGCCAGCCTGGTTTCCCTTAGCTGTCCTCCCCTGCAGGCCTAGTCCCCCAAACTGTTCTCTCCTGCAGGCTCCGTCACCCCTAACTTCCCTCCTCTGCAAACTGGTCACCCCTAACTGGCCTCCACTGCAGGCTTGAAGATCCCCAACTGCCTTCCCTTGCAGGCCTAGTCCCTTCCAACTACCCTACCCTGCTGGCCATCTTAGGGTGGCCATCTTTTATCTACATGGGGGCAGGATCTTTGACCACATGGGGCTGCCATCTTATGTGTTAGAGTGATAGTCAACCTGCATATTACTCTTTTATTAGATAGGATAGAGGCCTGATGCATGGGTGGGGGCCAGCTGGTTTGCCCTCATGGGTGTCCCAGATCAGGGTGGCGGTTTCTTTGGGGTATGGGGCAGCCTGGGCAAGGGACCTGCGGTGGTTTACAGTCTGGTCATGCCCCCCTGTGACCAAGTGAAGGCCCTGATATCTGGGATTTATTTAACTTCTACAATTGAAACTCTGTAGCCTGGAGCAGAGCCAAGCCTCCTGCTTGCTCTGTGGCAACAGTCATTTCTGTTGAGATTTATTTATCTTCTATAATTGAAATTTTGTAGCTTTAAGTGGAGGCCAAGATAGATGATGGCTGCAGAAGCTTGGCTTTCTGCATTGCTGGGGCAACCCTAGCCTACTGTTGTCTCCAGGTTCATGGTTGTTACCTTTTTGTTGGAATTTATTTATCTTCTTCTTCTTCATTTTTTTTTTTAAACGAAAAAGCAGAATTTATTTTAAGGATACACAGACTCTCTTAGAACCAAAGGACAGGGTACACTGTAATATCAGCAGGACCTGGGGGAAGGAACAGCATTTACACTTCTTTCCCCTGTACCACAGTGAAAGTGATAGAATCACCAAGCAAGTATGTCTTTCGAGTGCCCCATGCACAAGTTATTGGGCACAGCTCATTCAACTTTTTTTTTAAATTAAATCTTTATTATTCAGATTATTAATTTTGTTTCTCTTTTTTCCCTTCCATAGCTCCCCTCCACCCAGCTCCCACTCTTCCCTCTACCCTTACATCCCTCCCTTTGAACTCTTCCATAGGTGTATGATTTTTGTCCAGTCTCTCCCTGTACACCCCTCACCCCTTTCCCCCTGAAAATTATCAGTACACTCCCTTTCTGTGCTCCTGATTCTATTATATTCATCAGTTTATTCTGTTGATCAAATTTTTAATTCACTTAATTTTTAGATTCACTTGTTGATAAATATGTATTTGTTGTTCATAATTTTTTATCTTTTACCTTTTTCTTCTTCCTCTTCTAAAAGAGTACCTTTCAGCATTTCATATAATACTGGTTTGGAGTTGATGAACTCCTTTAGCTTTTCTTTACCTGTGAAGTTCTTCATCTGCCCTTCAATTCTGAATGATAGAGTATTCTTGGTTGTAGGTACTTGCTATTCATCACGTTGAATATTTCTTGCCACTCCCGTCCGGCCTGCATCTTTTCTGTTGAGAAATCACCTGACAGTCATATGAGTGCTCCCTTGTAGGTAATGAACTGTTTTTCTCTTGCTGTTTTTAATATTCTCTCTTTGTCTTTTGGTATTTTAATTATGATGTGACTTGGTATAGTCCTCTTTGGATTCCTTTTATATGGGGTTCTGTGTGCTTCCTGGACTTTTAAGTCTATTTCTTTCACCAGATGTGAGAAGTTTTCAGTCATTATTTCTTCAAATAGTTTTCAGTATCTTGCTCTCTCTCTTCCTCTGGCACCCCCACAATTCTGATGTTGGTATGCTTGAAGCTGTCCCAGAGGCTCCTTACATTATCTTCACATTTTTAGATTCTTTTTTCTTCTTGCTTTTCCAGTTGAGTGTTTTCTGATTCTTTATATTTCAATATTTTTATTTGATTCTTGCCTTCCTCTAGTCTGATGTTAGGTCTCTGAATAATATTTTTTATTTCAGTCAGTGTATGTTTAAATTCTAGTTGGTCCTTTTCCATCTCTAGTTGGATCTTTTTCATCTCCTCTTGGGATTTGCTAACTTTTCCAACTTTTCTAGCATATTCTTGATAAACCTTATAAGCGTGGTTTTGAACTCTATATCCAGTTGTTTGTTCTCCTCTATTTCTTTTGTTTGTGATCCCTTCCCTTGTCTCAACATTTTCACTATGCCGGGAGAACTTCTGTGTTGGATTCAGCCTTATGATACCAGACTTGCAAAATGGAAAAAGCTTCTCTTGAGCTTGGGATGGGTGGAGTCTCAGGGCTTAAGGGATTGCCTTGCCTTCCAGTCAGCCCTGCCCTCCATGGCCCCTGAGTCTCACTTGACTGGGTAGTCTCTGTAGTGGTCCCTGTGCATGTGTGCTCTCTCTCACAGTGCCTCTAGACTGCTGCCCTTCCAGCTCCCCTGTGCTCCTGGACCATATGAGTCTGGGTCCCTAGGGTTTCAGCAAAACTGTGGTTTAGTGCAGTTAGAAATAGCACAATTGGGAGGGTCTATCTTCCGCCCACTCGTGAAACCCAGGGCCACAATCAGCAGTTGGTCCTCTGTGCACAGTGCCATGTGGCCACCGGACTTCTGATCTTTTGCGACTCCCCTAAATTTCTGTGCACTTCTCCCTTTTCACAATCCAAACTCCCCCCATATGAGTTTCGGCTGGATCTGGAGTTTAGTGTTGTAGGATAAGGGGTTCAATGCCATTGGGAGTCTCCATTTCCCTCCCGCCAGAGAAAGCCAGCCAGGTTCTCCAGTACCAGCTCTGTGCACGCACGCGTCTCTGTACCTCAGCTTTTTGCAGCTCCTTTGGGTCTCTGTGAGCCCCTCTCTTTCCTCCTAGTTGTAGAATTTCCACTCAGCCAGCTTTCCTGTGGTTTTGGATGATGTCCGTTCTGTCTTTAGTTGTAGTTTTGAAATTGTGCAAGGCAGCAGTATATGTGTTTACCTATGCCACCATCTTGGATTCTCTCCTTTATTTATCTTCTATAATTGAAACTTTGTAGCTTTGAGTGGAGGCCTGGGCCTGCCAGGGTGTGTGGAAAGCTTGTCTTCCTCCATCGCCAGGGAAACCCAAGCTTCCCTCCTGCTTGTTCCACAGCCATATGCATCTTTGTTGGGATTAATTTGCATACTTGTTCCTGATTGGCTTGTGGGCATGACTTGTGGGTAATAGTGGAGTGATGGTTAATTTACATATTACTCTTTTATTAGATAGGGTTAGTATAGTAGAGGACCTCTGCACAAAATTCATGCACAGGGTAGATGGGGTTCCTTAGCCAGGTATGCAACCTCTTACAATTTTGGACTCCCTGCATGTCAGACATCCCTCTCACAATTTGGTTCCACTGGCTCCTAATTGCTTGCCTGCCTGTCTGCCTGACTGACTTTAATTGCTTGTCAGCCTAAAGACCCCTAACTCCTGTGCCTCAGCCTCTGCTGCCTTAGCTTCATCTGGAAGGTCATGCAGAAGGATGTCAGGAACGATGTCCAGAAGTGCATTTGACCCTCTGGTCTAGTTAGCATATCGTGCTTTTATTATTATAGATGGGTGTATTTTGATGTTACAGAGTTGCACAGAACTAAGGACCAATAATGATGATAAACTCAAGGAGTAACATAAATTGCTATATTTGTTTTTAGGATCAGTTGTTTTTCTCAATAACGTGCCTCTATCCAGTATACCTAAATTTATATTTTGTTATGAATTAAAAAAAGTACCTTATGACCAAATCTGGTATAGTCATCACCTGTAAAATAAACCATTGCTAAAATTGAATTAGAAGAATCTCAAATCACACTTCATCAGTGTAAGTTGAAACTAACTAAAGTAATTATAACATTACTAGAGAGCCAGTGTATGAAATTCATGCACTGGGGGAGGTATCCCTCAGCCCAGCCTGCACCTTGTCCAATCTGGAACCCCTCTCACAATCTGGGACTGCTGGCTCCCAACTTCTCACCTGCCTGCCTACCTGATTGCTCCTAACCACTTCTGCCTGCCAGCCTGACCACCTCCTAACCACCCCATTGCCCACCTGATTGACATCTAACTGCCCTCCCTTGCTGGCCTCGAAAACCCCAATAGACCTCCCCTGCCAACCCAGTTGCCCCAAACTGCCATTTCCTGTGAAACTGACCACCCCTAACTGCTGCCTCCTGCAAGCCTGCTTCCCTCCCACTGCCCTTCCCTGCAGGCCTGATCTTCTCCAATTGCCCTCCTCTGCAGGCCAGGTCACTCCTAACTGCTTTCTCCTCCTGACCCAGTTGTCCTTAACTGCCCTCCCATGCAGACCTGGTTTCCCTAACTACTCTCTCTTGCTGGCCATCTTGTGGTGGCCATCTTTGACCATACGGGGATGCCTATTTTGTGCAAGGGCATAAAGGTCAATTTGCATATTACCTCTTTATTATATAGGGTGAAGACACTCTCCTATGACCTACCCAAAGTAAGTCCTCTTTTAAGATAACCAATCTTACGAATTACTCATTAGGTTTTAAACATTTGTTTTCCTATAACTATGTATCTGTGTTGTTAAATTATTACATTCAATATCTTTCTCAAGGAATTAAAAAAATAACACAAATAAATAAATAAATTGCCATCTATTAGTCTGTTGATTTTTATTTTAATGGCAACATTTAAAAACACTTATTAATGTTATTTGAATAATTACATTACATATGCACTTTATATTTAGGCCCAATTATTTGAATTTTAATCATTTTGGGAAACTTTCTCAATTTTATTGTACCTTTAAAATGTCTATCAAAGCCCTAAACTTTCTTACTTCTCTAATTGACCATATAACCATTTTCTCTATTTTTTTATTTAGTTCCTATTTTAAAAAAATTCCTTCTGTATTTATTATACCACCTAAGAAATATTTTCCCTTTAGTTTTGTTCTTTCATATAAAAGTCTGCCAGTTTATATTATTCTTAGCAATTGATCTTTATAATCTGAACTAGTGGCCCAGTACACAAAATTTGTGCACATTAAAAGGCAATTAATTAGAGGAAACATTTTAATATTGTTATTTTCCCTTTCTATATAATAGTAGTGTCAGAGATAAGAGAAAATTAGTAAAATGTATATAAAAATCTCCCTCCTCCTAGAGTCTGGGGCGCACTGTGGAACCTTGATTCAAGTCCCTGTCCACCAACAGCACATGCTTTTAAAATGCAGGAGAACCAGATCTATTCAGCCCCACCCCTTTAGATGAGACCCAGACCTGGCTGGCCCTTCCATGTCAAGCCCCTCTGGGTGGGGGGTGCAGCCTTAAGTCCCCCAGCATACCCCAAGGCTTGGGGCACAGCCTGAGGTCACCTGTCAAGTCCCATGGAGTGGGGAGCACAGCCTGAGGTCCCTCGCTCCAGCAAGAAAACATGCAGACTCAGGTCCCTGCTGTTCGATCATGATGTTATGGCATCCTGGCTAATATGCATATTCATTTATTAGATAGATAGATACTCCCAAGTTTTCAGATACAGAGTAACTTGTAAGGCTTGTGCAACTTGGTGAAGAAAGTGTTTCTCATAAGTTCTCACAAAAATATGAGCATTGAAATATTTTATGTTGGAGCATAAGAGGGCATCTCTTTTATTCACGTACTGTCTGCCTTCATCCATTTCTCAGATATGAGTGTACTTCTCACCTAAGGCTCAGGATTACTTTATTTCAGCTTCACTTGTGGCTGAAAGAATGAAAATCTACTTTTACTCTCATGTGTATGTGTGTGTGTGTGTGTGTGTGTGTGTGTGTGTGTGTCCATTTCCCTAGTACCAACTAAAGGAGTAATATATAATGTGTTTTAACAGTTAGTGAAAAATAAACCTACATGTACATACACAAAGACATGCCTGCTATAAAAAATAAGAGGAATTAGGAAGAATAAGACTATATATGTGGCAAATAATGCTAATTTTTTAAATGCAGAGGAAATAAAATAATACAGTCTCAAAAAGATATACTGAGTTAAATTTATTTATTATTTTTACATAAATATATTTCTATTTTTTGGACTTAGTGGGGTAACATTGTTTAACAAATTGATATAGGTTTAAAGTATACAATTCTATAACTTTATCTGTATATTATATTGTGTGTTCACTACCCAAAGTCAATTCTTCTTCCATCACCATTTATCCTTATTGTACCCTCTTCTACACCTTATCCCTCTAATAATCACCATACTCTTGTCTATGTCAATGTGGTTTTTCGTTTTTTTTCCTCTCTTTTCTTTTTCCCTTCCTTTCCCTTCTCTTCGTCCCCTTCTTCTTCCTTCCCTTCCCCTTTCTTTTCTTTTTTTGCTTAATCCTTTTACCTTTTTAACTCAGTCCTCCAAAACCTCTCCCCTCTAACAGCTGCCAATCTGTTCTCTGTATCTATGAGTCAGTATATATTTTATATGTTAATTTATTTTGTTCATTAGCTTACACATATAAATGAGATCATATGATATTGGTCTTTCTCTGACTGGTTTATTTCACATAGCATAATACTTTCAAGTACGTCCATGCTATTACACAGCAGACCCAGACGTATATGATCTTGGAACACAGGGGAG
The DNA here is from genome assembly GCA_004026805.1 of Lasiurus borealis. Taxonomy (NCBI): domain Eukaryota; kingdom Metazoa; phylum Chordata; class Mammalia; order Chiroptera; family Vespertilionidae; genus Lasiurus; species Lasiurus borealis. The sequence goes on along the minus strand of PVJN01019017.1, from coordinate 23,941 downwards.
CTGGAAAGGCAGCAGTCTAGAGGCCCTGCACGTGCACACAGGGACCACTCCAGCAAATACCCAGAAACACATGAGACATAGGAGCCGTGGAGGGCGGGGCTGACTAAAAGGCAAGACGGTCCATTAAGCCCTGAGACTACACTCATACCAAGCTCAACAGAGAGGCTTTTTTAGTTTTGTATGTCTTGTATCATAAGGCTGAATCCAACACAGAAGTTCTCCCAGCATAGTGAAAATGTGGAGACAAAGGAAGAGATCACAAACAAAAGATGAAGGAAAACAAACATCTGGATATAGAGTTCAAAACCATGGTTATAAGGTTTTTCAAGAATATCCTAGAAAAGTTGGATAAAGTTAGAGAGACCCAAGAGGAGATGAAAAAGATCCAACTAGAGATGAAAAAGGACCAACTAGAAATTAAACATACACTGACTGAAATAAAAATATTATACAGAGACCTAACAGCAGACTAGAGGAAGGCAAGAATCCAGTCAAAATTTTGAAATATAAAGAATCAGAAAACACTCAACTGGAAAAGCAAGAAGAAAAATAAATCCAAAAATGTGAAGATAATGTAAGGAACCTCTGGGACAACCTCAAGCGTACCAACATCAGAATTGTGGGGGTGCCAGAAGAAGAAAGAGAGCAAGATATTGAAAACTATTTGAAGAAATAATGACTGAAAACTTCCCACATCTGGTGAAAGAAATAGACTTACAAGTCCAGAAAGCACACAGAACCCCATATAAAAGGAATCCAAAGAGGACTATACCAAGTCACATCATAATTAAAATACCAAGAGCAAAAGACAAAGACAGGATATTAAAAGCAGCAAGAGAAAAACAGTTTATTACCTACAAGGGAGCACCCATACGACTGTCAGCTGATTTCTCAACAGAAACGATGCAGGCCAGACAGGAGTGGCAAGAAATATTCAACTTGATGAATAGCAAGAACCTACAACCAAAAATACTCTATCCAGCAAAGCTATCATTCAGAATTGAAGGGCAGATAAAGAGCTTCACAGATAAGAAAAAGCTAAAGAAGTTCATCAATTCCAAAACAGTATTATATGAAATGCTGAAAGGTACTCTTTTAGAAGAGGAAGAAGAAAAAGGTAAAAGATAAAAAATTATAACAACAAATACATATCTATCAACAAGTGAATCTAAGAATTAAGTGAATTAAAAATTTGATCAACAGAATAAACTGGTGAATATAATAGAATTAGGCACTTGAAGTGGTTGGACTGATAATTCTCAGGGGAAAGGTGTGAGGGTGGTGCAGGGAGAGACTGGACAAAAATCCTACACCTATGGATGAGGTCAATGTGGGAAAGGTAAGGGTAGAGGAAGGGGAAGGAGCTGGGTGGAGGGGAGCTATGGAGGGGAAAAAATAAAAACAAATGTAATAATCTGAATAATAAAGATTTAATTAAAAAGAAGTCCAATGAACAATTTGTATAAATCTAAAAATATGTTAAATATGAATTTCTCCTAAATAAAATAATTAAGAACAGATATAAGTATTTTTTTTAGAATTTTAAATATAATACTTATTTAATAAAATCATGCTTAACACAATCACACAAATATGTATACATTTTAAAGAAGCACAAACATATTGAAAAGGGGAAGGGATGAAATATCTCAGTAAATAAATTTAAATCAATAGTGTCTAGTAAACGATTCTCAAAAAATTTTCAATTTGCCAAAATCAGTTTGGCTCAGTGTATAGAGCACCAACTTGTGGACTAATAGGTCTTAGATTTGATTCTAGTCAAAGGCACATACCTTGGTTGTGGGCACATCCCCAGTGGAAGGTGTGCAGGAGGCAGGTGATCAATGTTTCTCTCTCATCAATGTTTCTAACTCTCTATCCCTCTCTCTTACTCTCTGTAAAAAAAATCAATAAAATATATTAAAATTGTTTTTCAATTGATTCATCATAAATTATGTTAACCCTCAACAATCAATTCTAAGAGGAAATAAAAATTGGTAATATTTTAAAAATTATATGTGTTATTACACAAATAGTTACAATGTATTTTCTGAAAAGAGGATTTTTCAATACCATTTTATTTATTTTATTATTGAAACTAGAGGCCCTATGCACAAATTTGTGCACCAGTGGGGTCCCTTAGCCTGGCCTGCGGGATCAGTCCAAAACAGGCTTTATGACACTTCCTGAAGGATTCCAGATTGCAAGAGGGTGCAGGCCAAGCTGAGGGTCCCACTGGTGCATAATCAGAGCTGGGGAAAGACACCAGAGATTGGCCAGCCAGGGAGGAATCATGCGAGGGCTCCAGAGTATGTCTGGCCCATTTCCCTCAGTCCCAATTGGCTGGACCTCAGCAGCAAGCTAACTGGTGGGAGGATCTTCCCCTTGGTGGTCAGTGCACATCATAGCAAGTGCTTGAGTGGCCTTAGTATATCATTAGCATATTACATTTTGATTGATTGAATGGTTAGTCAGATGACTGGACACTTAGCATATTTGATTTTTATTATATAGGATGAGTTTATTTCCAGAGTCTCTTCCCACTTGTCACCACAGAAAAATAAAATATAGTTGCTTTAAAGGAATATTATTAAAATATTAACTTTGGTGTAACAAACCATAATAATATTTCCTTAGGCTCTTTGTTAGTTTATTAAATTACATTAGTAATTTAGACCTAGAACTCATAGTGAATCCAACTATATAACAATAAATCATAATGAAAGCATGAAAGAATGCCCCTTATAATAGTGAATAATAATACTAGTAACTGACCATGTTATCTTACATTCAACTCATGCCAGTTCTTTTTAACATATTTTATACTGGTAAAGTAAAAATGGTAACACCCTTCAAGGTCCTATTTAAACATCATCTTCCATTAACCATCTCCTAAGTAATTTCAGCACTTTGCCTTTTCCTGCAAATTGCTATATGTTTTTACTTATAATATTAAAGTGAACTATATATTATTATTGTGTGCCTTGTAATACTTAACACAAATATGATAATTTACCATTGAATAGCTACTGTTTGGACTTTTTTTTAACTACTAACTTTTATGCTTTATCATGAATTCCACATAGCATGTGTCCACTAGAAAAAAAAAAGGCAGCATATTTGAGTATCATTGTGTCCAGATGTTTATGTGCATATCACACTCAATTGAAAATGGACAGAATCATGATAAAATGAATACAAATACAATATATATGTAAGCCAAATATAATAATCCAATCTCCCATATAGGGTACCCTCTTTCTATTAAAGTATTAAGAAAACTAATATAACATTTAGAACATTGTATGGAGCAAAGGGAGGAAGTTTTTGTCTTTGAAAAACATTTACTCTGAACTAATGCAGTCTCTGCCCTATAATAAGAATTCTCTATAGTGACAGGACAAAAGCATCAACCAGAATTAACAATGTTTTCCTTGCCCGAGGATCAGACTAACAACACTCCTCTCCCATCTTACATTATGTTTCTTTAGCAATGTCCCTTCAGGTTACAAGCAGGCTTCGCTTTCTTGTCTTCCTGCACAGGAAACATTCTATATCTGAAGTTGTTTTACAAACATAATATCATCTAACACATTTCAATTTTATAATATGATTGTATTTACCTGTTATCTCTTCATTTTTGGTGGAAGGGTCTCGTATTTTTGGACATATCTTTAATATGCTTCTCTCTAAAAGTAAATGTGAGTTATAAATGTGATGATTATTTTTATTTCCTCTACTTGGGTATGGTTTCTCTTAAATTTATCTTTGGCTATAATTATATATTTTGCCTTTAAGTATGTATAATCCTGAACATTTAGTATAAATATAATTGCAAATACAACTATGAAACTGCTTTTAGAATCCAACATAAATGTCTTGGGTTTTCTGTCCTTACTGATCATTTATCTGTTTCTTCCCCAAAATAATACATAATTAAGAAATAACCATATACTAGTATTTCCTTCACATGAAAAGTTACAAGGAGCTAGAAAAAAAATAAACAATGTTTATGTTAAAAAACATCCACGTTAAACAATCTTTGTAGGAAAGAGGCAGAAGTAATTCATGTAAAGGTTCAGATAAGATTTTTGTAGACAGTTCATTGCAACTACAGTTGACTTTAATTTTAGTGAGCCCCAGATCCTTAAATATACGGAATTGCTTCTGACAATAAAGGTCTTCAAGACTGCCAACATCTTCAGCTACATGCAAGCTTAATTTCAAGGGAAACTAAAATGTGCTTTCTAGCATTGCTTTTATTAATCACTATAGGTTTTAAAGAAGGAAGTCACTTTCTATATGACTTCAGCATTTTCAGGTTACCAAAGAGGAAATCTCAAGATGATCAGCTCAAATGCTCAGAGACCTTGTTTTGCCTATAGGATTAGCCCAAAGAAGGTTCAGAAAATTATGTAATTGACTGTGTATAGCTCAAAGTTTTCCTCCTGAGTAATTATGTATTTGCTTAATGTTCTTATTTATTATACTTGCTTAAATGGAATTAAATAAAATTATATACACACATTATATTTGGTATGGGTATTAAGAATAATATTCTTTTAATTTCAACTTAATAATAACTTTAAAATAGAAGATATATATATGCATATATATACACTTATATATCTATATCTACATCTATATAGATAGATAGATAGATAGATAGAGAGAGAGAGAGCCTATTACCAAATATATTTTTATAATTTATTCCAGCAAAACATAATTTGGTAGATATCAAAAGCAAAGACATATTAAAATGTATAGGTATTATTATTAATAGAACCATATTGGGCTTACAAAAAATAGAATTTAGTTAGGCCCTCTAGGATTAGTTTCAGGCCCATAGCTATTTAACATATTTATTAACAATCTGGAAAGAGTGCTGAGAAGCACATGATTCAAAATTGAGAAAAAAAGCAAATAACATGCTTGAGTATTTAAGATTCAATAAGATCTGGAGATATTAATAGAATGGACAAAAGGGCACTTAAGGCAGCCTCAGCACATGTGTTAGTAAAAAGAGAAGCAAACATTTCAATTTGGAACTTTAAGCAGTTTCCTTTCTTATGTTGGTGAGATGTAGATGAACAGTACTCAACATGTATATAATTAAAATATGTAATTATGCACATTGTTCTTAAAGATGTATGCACTTACCAGTGAGTGCCAAAAAGAAGCTCTAAACATTCAGCTCTAAATCAATGTTAGAATCATTGCCAGAAAAGAACTATGGACAAAAGGAAAATTTTATCATAAAGTGATAAAAAATTCAACAGTTGGATATACAACCAGAGGCATGAACTTAAATCATAAAGCAGTATTAAGCCACAGCTGGTATACAATTCTCTTGTTCTTTATAAAGCACATACTGACAAGATTGGAAAACATATAGAGAACATTAAAAATAAATGATAAAATAAAAATAAATAATATTATGAAAAATTTTAAAGCAAAATGAGAGTGAAGAGAATACAGAGATAAATTTAAAAAAAGAGTAGCTATTAAGAAAAAATGTTTTAGCATTATACATAATTTGGTGAAACACTTATTTTAGTTAAAACAAATTACAGATATAATTGTTGAAGCATTTAAAAATCAATAAAATCTTGTACTGTACATCATAATGATGATTCATTGCTCTGGGCTTCAAACATGGATGTGTGTCATTCTCCTGACAGATTATTTCCTATTAATTTTCTAATATATTGCCTTGTGTTTTATTAACCACTTCTTCAGTCATTCCAATAAACTCACTGTAAAAGTTTTGATGTTGAATTTCTTTTAATAAGCCCCCTTAATACCTTTTACTTGGATTTTTTATTGATTTATCTATAATCATATATAATTTTATTTTATCAGAGATTTGAAAGAGTGGGAAAGACAGGCCTAAAAAAAAGCATAATTCCTTATAATGTCATAGAAACATTAGCTTAGAATATTTCTAAAAATATGATGATATAAATAGTAAAAATGCAAATACAACTTTCAGATGAAAAAAGTATGGTGTTATCTAAGGATGTCTAATAGAAGTAGTTATTATTAGCTAGATTGCTAGAAATTGTATAAGCATGCATTGAGAATACTCAGGGTTAATTAGGCACAGAGAATATTAGGGAGTGATTAGGAAGTTAATGTAAGGTATCTATGGCTTATTTTACAAAATGAAGAGGAATATAACTACATTGAATACAAATTGAAATTTCTAGTCAATAGAAAAACTTGGTATGTGTGAACCAGTTAAGATGTGATTAAATAATATCTCATTATTTTTATAATAATTGTTTTCTATGTTCTATATTCAGCACTTGCAGAAAGAAGAAAGAAAATATAGTGATTTTAAAGTAACAGCTATTTTTAAGAGATGTATTATGATCAGAATACCCAATAACATTTGTTTTAAGAAAAATTTTAAAAACTTATTTGCACACAGATAAAATACATCCATAGGCAGAAAATGAGAGACATAAAAATGGAAGGCAAATAATACAAACAGAATGGCTTGGGATTACTGAGCAGGTTCTGTTTCATTTTGAAGATCTCTTATAGACTCCAAGTTAAGGGAGTTAGCATTGCTACCTGGTGCTTCTATGGGAAGACTCAGATAAACCTAGGAGAAGGTCAGGTGAATCTTTGTGAGTTATCTATGATTGAAATTCAAGAGGTAACTTGTATGAACATATGCATTACCCATGGACACAAACAATAGGAATGTGAAGGCCTGGGGAGGCAGCGGCAAGGGCACAGTTGGGTTTTAAGGGGTCAATGGGATGAAAAAGGAACATATGTAATACTTTTGAAAGTAAATATTAAAAAATTTTCAGGGAGATAATAATTTGATAGGTAAAACCTTAAAGTGAAGTATGTTTACAAAGTTACATTGGATTTACCATATGACAACATAACTAGAGACATAATATTCAGGATGATTTCTGTTTTTTGACATCCATTCTCCAACAAATGATCTTAGGTAACAGTTACAATTTTTTATGACTCACATTGACTTACCTATCTTGTTCAGAGTTTTCTAACATGCTTTCATTCAGACTGACAATTACCAGTCCTTGAAATCTAATTTTTTATCATTTTTTTCCCTATCAGAATGTACTCTTTTTCCTCTTATTATTCATCCTTATTTTTTCTGGTTGTTAGTTAGCATTAATGTGTCAATACATAATTAGTTTAAAATTTCCTTTAAACTTATTCTGTCTAAGATATCACCCATTGATTAAATTTGAGAAAAATCTCATTATTAAGCACAAAAACCATGCTTTCTCGATGGTATCAGAAAAAAAAAGTGAGATTATAAATTCATAAAATTTTATTCAAATAAAACAAAATGTTCCAGTCTTATTAAAATCTAAGTGCTTTTTTTTTTTCTACTAGAAAATTAATTTAATGTCATTATTTTAATCTCATATCACCCTTGGTTACTAGTCGAATAAATAGGATTTGGCTTTTATGTCATTTTTATTCTTTAAATAAAGGATACAGATTATTATGCATAATATTACACATTCTAAAAGAAAATTGCTTTTTATATAGAGTTGTATATTTTATATTTTATTTATTTTTTCACAGAGAGGAAGGGAGAGGGATAGAAAGTTAGAAACATCCATGAGAGAGATACATTGATCAGCTGCCTCCTGCACGCCCCCTACTGGGGTTGTGCCCGCAACCAATGTATATGCCCTTGACCGAAATCGAATCTGGGACCTTTCAGTCTGCAGGCCAACACTCTATCCACTGAGCCAAACTGGTTTTGGCTAGAGTTGTATATTTTATATACATGTTTTTAACTTTCAAGAAACATTTTAAGGCAATTAAGGGCCTGCTATTGGTAATGTTGTTGAACTTAAAATTTCAAATATACATACAATATATTGAAAACTAATATTACAAAAATATTAAGTAGTTTTTATAGATTTAATGTTGTATCACTACACATTAAAATTAAATGTTAGAATAAGGCCAGTGCATGGAATTTTCAGAAATATAGTAAGAAATGCTAATATAAAATACCAGTCACAAAACAAAGGCAACATGATATGTGCTTTAGATACTGTTTTATGTTTTTTTTTAATGAAAAATTGGCATTTATACTTATCTAAGTGCATATAGTTATTTATATATTTTTTTTTCTGATGGGCAATTTTGGTGATTGGAAAAATTCTCTATTAGCTTATAACCTTAACACAACTTAAAAACAAACAAACAAAACAAAACAAAACAAACAAATAAAAAACACAGTATCTAGAATTGCTGATCCAGAAGCAAAAAATGATACTTTATTTAACTTGGCATTACTAATTTACTTAAAAATTAAGTAAATAAAGTATAGTTGAACTTTAATTATTACCTCTTCTTTTACTACAAATATATAAAGCTTAGCTGACTAAGTTAGCAAAAAAGAGATCAACAATGGCTAAGCTGTTATGCACCTCTGATCTTTTTTATTGCTATTCTGTTTATATATATTTGGTAAAAATTGAGTATTTTTATTACACTAATTACTATTTTTTCTCAAATACTCACTTTTTCTAAGTTGAGGTTTAAATTTATAATAGAGTTGAAGTATGGAATGGACAATGAAATACCTTTGTAATTTATAAAGTAATACAATTTTTCTTGAACAGAGCTATCAACTTATCATTAATGTACTATACCTAGTGCAAGCTGCTTCAGTTATAGTTTACAAAAACTGAATAAAATTCAATAAATATGGGTAGAGAGAAGGAAAATGAGCAGTCTCCTTCATAGTGGAAAAAAAAAAACACTTTCAATAAAAATTTACTCATTCACTTATATTCCTGATTCTTAAAAAAAAACTTTAATATTGTAGAAGAATATTTAAAACTGTTTGCTATGCAAAATTTGCTCATTGAAACTTATTCCCAAGGTCATGTATCTTGCAGCTTTGCAAGATGCTGTTTTTGGCACATAGGAACCAGGGCTCTGGTACTAGAGCTTCATTAGCTTCCTCCTCAAAGAGATAAATGCCCTTTCAGAAGAATTAAATAAAAAGTCAGATAAAACTAGGGCAGAAATTGCTACAATGGATGCAAAGCTGGACTCAGTACTATAGTTGCATATCTGAACACGTTGTTGTACAACACTGCAGGAAAAACAGGGGTAGTGGGGGAGGGGGAAGTTAAGTTCTGCCAAAAGAAAAGTATTCCAAGGACATAGCAGTAAAGCATAACCCCGGTTTAATTAATCTCTTTCCCAGTCAAAGTCACACTCACACCACTATCATGAGGATACAGGTCATGAAGGAGGCTTTGTGCTTGGCAGGGGCAGGGGTGGGGGTAGAAGAATCATTTTCAAGACAATCAATAGTAATTTTTACAATATTTAAATGAGGACAAAAATCAATGAATGGTCAAAATATATTCCAGCGGTCCTATAGGTAAAAGAATAGGAATGACAAAACTGATAAAAGTTAAATTCAAACTGTCAGATTTAAAAGATGAAGATAAAAGAGTAAGGTTTTGCCAACAAAAGGCAAGAGATAAATTCAAGTAATGTATTGTCTCCCTTTAATGCAAGTTCTTCTCAAATAAAAAAAAGAGGACAACTTATGCTTATCAAACAAAACAAAACTAATAAAAAAGTATTTGATGAAATAAAATAAATTTCACATTTTTATTATATAACTTGATATATAATAGAACAATTTTGAAATGGGAAACATTACAACTATTTTAGGTTTCTGAATAAATTTTAAAAATGGCTAAAATGTCATATAAAAAGGTAAAATTAAATTAAAATACTGGAATGAAAACTACTTTAATGGAAGTTGCATATTATTTATATTCTGTTAGTTCATTTATTAAAGGAGGTATTACATGCATTTGGTGTGAACATTATGAGATCAACATTTATAACATCTGGACTGTCATATGTATATATATGTATGTATATTCCCTAAAAACACCAATTAATCAAGAAAATCTGCTTGACAGAGCTTTAGGAAACTACAGAATGGAAATAAGAAAAGACTATAGTAGAATATATTGCTTTAAGTTACAGGGCTGCAGAAAGTTCTAGAGAGAATTTCATATAGTTTATATAATATTTCAGGTGTTTCAGGGAAACCTATTATTTAAAAAGTGACAATTTAAGCTGTGTTTTGATACATCCATATGTGTTTAACAGGCATCCAAGGATGGAATGGCATTCTAGAGGATATGTGTTAGCACAGTCTTTGAAGTGTAAACAGCATAGTGAATTCAAAGAGCTATAAGCAGTATTTTACACCTGGGATATAAATTGGGGATGCTTTAATAAAAACATGAAGTAGGCCTTAACTGGTTTGGCTCAGGGGATAGAGTGTCAGCCTGCAGACTGAAAGGTCCCAGGTTCAATTCCAGTCAAGGACATGTACCTTGGTTGCAGGCACATTCCCACTAGGAGTTGTGCAGGAGGCAGCTGTTTGATGTTTCCTCTCACAGATGTTTCTAACTCTATCCCTCTCCCTTCCTCTCTGTAAAAAAATAAATAAAATGTATTTTAAAAAAACACTAAGTAAGATTTTAATTCATTTATAATTATAATCTTCACCTTCTGAGCCATACTAAATAAATATTTTAAAATCTAAGGAAACATGCTTATTATACAAGAACACAAATCCTTTATTCCACCTGTCCAACCCATTTGCAATTATGAAAAATCCACCTAAATAAAAGTTCTAGACCTTGGCTGTTGAAGATGACAGCTACTTCTCCAGCTGGTTTTGCTCAGTGGTTGAGTATCAACCTATGAACCAGAAGGTCACAGTTCCTGCACAGGGCACAAGCCAGGATTTGGGGCTCCATCCCTCATAGTGGGTGTGCAGGAGGCAGTCAATCAATGCTTCTCTATCACCATTAAGATTCTATCTATCTCTTCCACTCCTTCCCTCTCTGAAGTCAATAAAATATATCTTAAAAAAAGATGACAGCTACTAACATATGTAGTTATTTTAATTTAGATAAAATTAAAGGTTCAGTTGCACTAGCCACAGTTGCTCAGCAGATCAATAGCTACAGATATAGGTGGCTAATGCATATGATAGTTCAGATATGGAGCATCTCAGAACTTCCTATTGGAGAGAACAGAGATAGAGTGAGAAGGAAAGCTAAATATCTACTGATAAATGAGATAAGGGATAACCTTTTACAACATACTCAGGCCTTGAAACATTGTCTTCTAGATCTTAAGACACCAAAAAGATTAAGCTAAGGAACTGTAATAAATATTTGTGTATGAAAAAATAAAAAATGACGCTGTAATTTATTGCATATCTATGTATGTTACCTATTGTGCAAGCATTAGGACATAGTTTTTGGTCAATTCCCAAACCTTACTCTTTGTGACACAGATTTTTAAGACTTCTTTCTGGCCCAGGATAGGGCAAATTCTATTACACTTCTTCTGATATAAAATCTCTTTTCAACTATTAGTGGCCAATTTATTCTTGTCATCAGAAAAATACTGCTTCTGTTTGAAAGCTTATCTAATTGTCAAGGAAGTTGCCTTAAGTGTATTCCTTTCCCTTTTATGGGTAACTAGGGGCCCAGTGCACAAATTCATGCACCTTGAAAGGAACTGTGGACTGTGAGGCTGAGGTGAGCACAGGGGCAGGTCTCTGCCCATCCTCCATGCCCCACCTGGACCCTCCTGCCACGGCTCCAGGTCCCCTGTCTCCTGGAAGCCCTGCTCCCACCACCATGGCTCCCATACACTGATGGTACAGAGTGATTGGAGCCATCACTAGCAGCAGGTGCAAGTGGAGCTAATGCCAGCAGCAGGTGCAAATGCCTGGTGGGATATGGTGTGTGGGAGCAAGGAATTTTCAGTAACCACAAGAAGCTTGCTCCAATAACAGCAACTGGTGCCCTGCCTTGATCTGGTGCCCCCTACTCACCTGCTCCATTATCCCACTGCAGTTGCTGCCTGCCATGTTCCGTGCACACCCCCTGGTGGTTAGTACATGTCATAGTGACCCATTGTTTGGTTGTTGTGCTGTTTGGTCTATTTGCATATTAGCCTTTTATTATATAGGATTCTCCTTCTAGAATATTCCTCTCAATTCATTATATTTATTATTCTGTTGCTTTTATTCTGTTAGAATTTATTACATAAGACAGTATGAACCATAATTGGACTGTTTACTATTTTATTTGTAACATATTCTATAATAGTTAGTACAAATTAAAATATATATTTTAAACATGAATTACTTTCACTGCTAATAAATAGTCACAAGGTAGCTATTACTTTCATGCCTTTTACATATTAGGATTCTAACTCTTAATTAGGCTAAGTTATTTATTCAGGTCCAGTTAACTAATAGGTTGAACACTGAAATTCAAAATTATATAGGTTATATTTAACTCCTATTACATTGTTAAGACTGGATGAGACTGTAAGTAAAAATAGAATTTGGGAAACTTATTAGATACTATTATAATAGTCAGAATGCATAATGATAAGAAATAGAGAAGATAGAAGAACCATAGGAGTATTAAAAAAGATTGTTTCAACAGAACTTGTTTCATTAGGAAAAAGAGATAATAGAAAGATAAAAGATGACTATATTGAAATTCTAGTTTTCATGACTCAGGATATAGAGCTAGCCTATCTAATAAAAGAGTAATATGCAAATTAACCATCACTCCACTACATCCACAAGCCACACATACCAGCCAGTCACAAGCAAGTATGCAAATTAACACAACCAAGATGGCTGTGGCTACAAAGTGAGTAGGAGGCTTTGGTTTCCCCATCAATGAAAGAAACCAACCTTTCCACACACCCTGGCAGGCCCAGCCCTCCACTAAAGACTACAAACTTTCAATTATAGAAGACACATAAATCCCAACAAAAATGGTAGAAGCCACAGAGCTGGAGAGAGTGGGAGTCTTGGGTTGTTCCCAGCAATGGAAGAAACTAAGTTCCCACAGTCCTGGTGTGCTTTGGACTCTGCTACAAAGTTTCAATTATAAATGATAAATAAATCCCATATACCAGGGCCTCTGCCTGGATTGCTGAGGAGCATGGCTGGCCTGCGAACCATGACAGGCCCCTCACTCAGGTTGCCCCACATGCCAAGGGAACCCCCACCCTGATCCAGGACACCTTTCAGGGCAAACCAGCTGGCCCCCACCTGTGTTCCAGGCCTTTATTCTACTTAATAAAAGAGTAATATGCAAATTGACCATCACTCCAACACATAAGGTAGCTGCCCACATGTGGTCAAAGATGGCTTGCCTCATGTAGACACAAGATGGCCAGCACAAGGTGGCCAACAGGGCAGGGCAGTAGGGATGGACCAGGCCTGCAAGGGAGGGTAGTTGTGGGCAATCAGGCTAGCAGGGGAGGAAAATTGGGAGGGACCAGGCCTGCAGGGGAGGGCAGTTAGGGGCAAACAGGCTGGCAGGGAAGTAGTCAGGCATCAATCAGGCTGGCAGGGAAGTGGTTACAGGGTGATCAGGCTGGCAGGCAGATCACCCTGTGGTTAGGGGTAATCAGGAAAGGAGGCAGGTGAGCAATTGGGAGTCAGCATTCTTGGATTGTGAGAGGGATGTCTGACTGCCCGTTTAGAACAGATCAGATTCACATAGGATCAGGCCTAAACAGGCAGTCGGATATCCCTCATGGGTCCCAGATTGGAGAGGATGCAGGGTGGGCAGAGGGACCCCCCCCTCCCCATGCACAAATATACATGTATATAATTTCTGTTTTTCTTCTGCATGGCTTTCTGCATCTCATTTAACTCACTTCCGTTAACTCATGACCAGACAGGAGAAGGTTACATGCACAGTAAGACCCAGAGCAGAGGTGGAGACAGATGCAGGAGGGCTTGCCTGAGCTGGCACAGAGACTCAGGCATCCCTGGGGTGGACATAGGCAGGAGGTCCAGGAGACACTGAAAGTTAGACATGGTCTGGACCCTCCATGGCACCAATATGGTCTCTCATAGCGCCAGTACATCTGGACTTCCATGGCAGCCAGTACTGTGTGAGTCAGCTTGGGTACTGGCCCCCATGGGGTGCCTTCTTCCAAATGGGAGGCGGGGTGCCTCCTCACACAATTTCAATCATGCACTGGGCCTCTAGTATTTTATAAACACAGTGATTATTAGATAATTGAAGTGTTTGGAGAAAGGTATTGGTATTTTGTGTTTAATCAGTTTAATACATTCATTTGGAAAAACTTAGTGGCAAGAATAAGATGAGAGGGAATAAAACAGAGAAGGAGGAGCATTCATTATGTTTTTATGGAAATAAATAATTAGAAAGCTTTGAGTTATAAATTCATGTTTGGCCAATTTAATCTTCAGAGTAAATTTTTAAATACAAAGAATAATTAATTAAAAACTGAGAAGTTTACATTGAATATTGGATAACAGCAACATTTCAGTGTAAGAGAAAACAAAATGAGCTCATAATTAATTAGTAAATCAACTACCATAAACGCAGAAGAAGAAAGAGACAGAATAGAGAATTTCAAGGAAAAGATACAGTCACAAATGACAGAAACGGTTTAAATATAGCAATGCTTAAAAATCAGTTGAATTTAGCTAATAAATATTTATCAATAACATTTCCAGAACACTTTCAGGGATGTGTCCATAATAGTATAGTGAGTTGATTTTTGCTATGTAGCTTATGTATATTTTGTAGCTTTAGAATAGGGTTTTGACATATAGTAAAGAAATAACACATGTGCACACATGCACAAATAAAAAAAATAATAACAGTGAACAGATAGTAATTGTAAATTTCCTTCTTTTGTAAGAAGATGTGATTTTAGATATATTTAAAAATAGCATTACATTTTGGTTCTTTTAAATTTTATGTTTCACTTTGATATGACATTTTAAAATATTCTGTCATTTTCTTTCTAATTAAAATACTTATACAAGCAAGAATTCAAAAAGTGAATAGAAATTCATCTTGAGAAATCTTATCATTATTATTATTATGCATTCATATTTTTGTTGTTATTTATTTGTTTTGCTTTTGTTTCATTTTGACTTTTTTAGGAGAAAAAGACAATTTAGTTCAATGACTATACACAAAAATATACTCAGAGATTTTTTTTTTTTCCTTCTGTGTGGCTTTCTGCATCTCATTTAAGTCACTTCCCTTAGTTATAGAAAGGAGCCCACTTTTATTCACTGTCTTCTTGGCACCATCCACATTTTAGAAGCCCTTAAATGCATAATACTTAACACTTTTTCATAGCTGCCATCACTTAAAGGTGTACCACTTCTCCAGGTTTGATATGTGTGCAAAGAAGGGACAATTTACAGATCTACTAATAGATGTAGATACATAAATGTAAATGGAGATATAAATATAGGCATTGATATCTCCTGTTTGAAAGTGCTCTCTCTACAAGTTCAAGAATGCTTTCATCCTCTCAGGCCTGTATGATAATTCAAGGAAGATTAAAACACACACACACACACACACACAAACTGTTTACTAAGGAAGATGAAGAATATAAATTTGAGACAGCTTTATGTAATGTAGGTTACACTGGAATTTAAATCAGTTTATTTTTGCCTGTTTTAGAAAAAAACTAAAATCTATCATTACATTAATCAAGTGTAATATATTCCAGTATTTTTATTTTTTTTCTGTTAAAAATAAGCCAGGTTGCCCTAGTTGGTTTGGCTCAGTGGAGAGACCATCAGCCTGTGGAGTGAAGGGTCCCAGGCTTAATTCTGGTCAAGGGCACATGTCAGAGTTGTGGGCTTGATCCCCAGTAGCGGGGTGCAGGAGGTAGCCAATCAATGATTCTCTCTCATCATTGATGTTTCTATGTCCCCCTATCCCTTCCTTTCTGAAATCAATAAAGATTTATTTTTTTAAAAGTAAGCCAAATTTATTTTACAAAATATTTTACAGAGAAAAATCTGATTAATAATCTTAAATAATTACCACAACTTTTTATTGTTATATTTACAGCATAGGTTTCTTTGATACAATGTTCAAAGCTTTGACATTAGGAAACCTACAGAGACCAAATGTCTTAAGAACAACTTATCACTTTCAATTTTACATCATATTGGACAATATCTCAAGCACTTGGTGAAAAATAAACTGTCCAGAAACATTTATTTTTTACATTACTGAAATAGAAAAACATTGCATTTAGCTTTCATATTAGTGGCTAAAGGTGAGAGAACTTAAAAAAAAATATTTCTTATACTATCATTTTAATTACAAAGAAACACAATGCTAAAACTGTTCTTGAAGTTTCCTTTTCTTCTGAACAAAAAAATAACATTTCAACTTACTATATGTATTTGCTATTGTCTACCAAAATTCTTCTATGCACATAATATTTAGTTTATTATTTTTATCTTTTTACTAAAAAGGAAAAGAATACATAATTTTTCATGTAATCTAATTATTTTATGCTTGTGATCATGTTGATTCCTACCAAAAGAAACAATTCATTTATTCATGAGTTTGTTCAATGACTGTTTTTTGAATACCCACTATAAGCCAGGACCTGCAATTGAAAATAAAAATATAGTGTACTCTGTCACATATGGAATCTGTAATGTCATGAAGTTCATAAGCTAGTGGTGGAATAAATATAAAATAAAAGTTTAAAAGTGATATATAGCATTGAATACTACAATTAATATTATGAAGAATAAGAAGAATGAATCAAATTTGAATGACTTATAATATGCCAGTTTATAGAAATAATAATTAACTGAAACCTGTAGGATTGGTAGGAATTAGCTAATAGTGGGCAAGGGGCAAATTTAAGATATAGTTACAAGACATATCATTTTACTATACTAGAGGCCCAGTGCACAAAATTTGAATGAACAGTTCTTGTCCCTCAGACCAACTTGCACTCTCCCTAACCTGGGACCCATTAGGCGATGTCCAACTGCTGGTTTAGGCCTGATCTCCGTAGGACATCCCTCTCACAATCGGGGACTGCTGGCTCCAATAGCTCACTTGTCAGATTATTCCTAACTGTTTCTGCCTGTCAGCCTGATGACCACCTAACTGTCCAGCAACATTTATTTTGCTCAACTTCCCTCCCCTGCTTGCCTGGTCCCCCTCAATTACCCTCCCCTTCAGGTCTGGGTCCTTGTCAATGGCTCTTTCCTGCAGGCCCGATTGCCCACAACTTCCCTCCTTGGCCATCATGGTCACCCCTAACTGCCCTCCCCTGCTGGCCTGATCACCCACAACTACCCTTCCCTGCCGCCATCTTGTGGTGGCCATCTTTGACCACATAGGGGCAGCTTTCTAGTATGAGGGAATAAGTGTTAATTTACATATTACCTCTTTATCATATAGAATAATAAGAGCCTAATATGCTCAGTGTCCAGTCATCGAGGCATCTGTTTAATCAATTAAAGCATAATATGCTAATGATATGCTAAAGAAACTCAACTGCTTGCTATGTGTACACTGACCACCAGGGAATAGACAGTCAACTGGTTGACCCGTCACTATGATGTTTACTAACCACCAGTAGGTTAGCTTACTCCTGTGGTTCCAACCAATAGGGATGGAGCCAGATGGCCCTGATATGCCCTGGAGACCTTCTGTGGTCCTTCCTTAGCTGGACAAACTCCCATGACTCTCTTTGGCCCTGACTGTGTACCAGTGGGGTCCATTGGCCTGGACTGTGCCCTCTTGTAACCAGGCACCCCTCAGCATATATCTGAGTGCTAGTTTGGGATTGATCCCACAGGCCAGGCCAAGAGACACCACTGGTGCACAAATTTGTGCACTGGGCCTCTAGCTGTAAAATCAAATAGAATCTTATCCAAAAGATGGACAGGATTCACTAAAGACTAGTGAACATTTGAGGACTCAATGTTATATATATATATATATATATATATATATATATATATATATATATATATATTTTAAATTATTCTTGACAGCATGTATTGAAAGGATATTTTAGCATGGGGTGGAGAGAAGTAAAAAGTTTATTGAAACACAAAGTAAACTAAACAAAATACAAGTTAACCCTCCAAAACAATCCAATTAAAAAACAGGCAGAGGACTCAAATAAACATTTTTCCCAAAGAGGACAAACAGATGACCAACAGAAATAAGAAACAGACATAACTAATCTTCAGGTAAAGGAAAATTAGAACCACAATGGAATATCACTTTGCACATAAGATGTGGTAAGGATTCATAATATAAAATATTATTTAGCCATAAAAAAGAATGAAATCTTGCCATTGATAACTGTATGCATCTGTAGGGTATTATGTTAAGTGAAATAAGTCAGCAAGGAAAGGAAAAATACTATATTTTATCACATGTGGAACCTAAACAAATCAGAAGTGAATAAACAAAAGAAAACAGAAGCATATATTAGATACGGAGAACAAGTTGATGGTTACCAAAGGGGAGAAGAGTGGGGAAATAAGAATAAAAATGGGATGGAGGTTTAAGAATGAACAGTTGAGTCTGACAATGAGTAGCATGAAAAAGATAAGGTTGTCAATATTGGCTTTCACTTTTCAGAACTGAGAAATTAACTAGTTGAATAATAATATTAAGAAGATAAAGAATAAAAAATATATATTTTACATTTAAGACCAGGATACTTTTTTAAACCTCACTTGAGGATATGTTTATTTTGATAGAAAGTTAGAGAGAAGGGAGAGAGAGGTCAATGTATGAGAGAGACATTGATCAATTGCTTCCTGTAAATACCTTGATGGGGTTAGAAGGTACAACCTAGGTATGTAGGTATAGAACCTGTACTATTTTGATGCACAGGACAATGCTCAAACAACTGAGCCATCAGGCCAGGAAAAGTTCAGGATTGCCAGAAACCAATAATTACCTCAATAACAGAAAGTAGAGGAGGAACCTGGAAAGCTGATCAAACCTTGAAGCTCTGAAAGGTCAAAGCCAGCCACTCCCTATCTAATTGAGACAATGAACTTCCCCATCAAATAATTACGTAAAACCTTACTGATAAAGATAATCTACTTGTTACTGGAATTGCCTGCTTCAGGGCAAAGGGTGTATCCCAAAAACCTGAATAAAGGGATGGCAAGGCCAAAGGAAGGTAGCAGTCTTGCCACTAGAGGAAGGCTCCCGCCTGGCCCCCCAGTATCACCAAATTAATACTTTTCTAGTCTCTCTTTTTGTTTGCGTACAGCCTCCTCCAGAAACCCAAACCCTGAACAGGGAACCCTGAACCACGCAGGGCATGGAAAGAGGTTCCCACACAGAATATTTTTATTATGATTGCTATTTTAGCAAGACACTTAGTGGGGATACTAAATGATATATAGATATAGATATATAGATATCTGAGCTCTGGAGTTTATATTTGTAAGATACTTGGATGGCTTTTTTAGGAAATTGGAATAAAATAAATCCATAAGACTAAAAATATGAACTTACAAGTGAAGAGAACACAGAGAGACAAAGGTTGATAAATTGAAAAATTAAAAAGCCTCAAAAAGGAAGAAATATTAACAGAGACATATAAGTGTAAGTGAAAGGGGAATTCTTTCCAGCTTCCTCCATCTTAGGTGACTACGCCCCTAACAAGACAAAGAGACTTGCCAGTTACCCAACCCACCATTAGATAATCCAGCAAGAATGTGCCGGGAGATAACCTAATAAGGCAAAACCACTTCTTCCTGCTATTAGACTGCTTCCTGACCCCATATCCCGTACCTGCGTAAGCAGACCCCGGCCCCTACCTGGCCTATCAGGATGGGCCAACTCAGTAATTCAAACAGCTCTGCAGACCCCGGCCCCTACCTGGCCTATCAGGATAGGCCAACTCAGTAATTCAAACAGCTCTCCACCCACCCCGACCCCCAGTCCATAAAATGGTCATGTAACAAAGGCTCGGGGCTCTCAGCCTCTGCTCTGCTTTCAGAGTATGTTGTGAGCCCCAGCATGCTGGTCTGAATAAACCCCTTTGTTTTTACATGAGATCATCTCTTGGTGCTCTGTGAGTACGGCTTGCGTTCCGGGCTTAACATAAGATGACAGAGAATGATGAGGAACAGAAAGTGGCATCTTGGATATAAGTTCTCTAAGTTGCTCCCTAGTAAGAGGAAGTGTCAAATGTATGGAATGTCATTGAGATATCAGAAATAATAGGATGAAGTTCATCCTTTGCATTTGGGAGTACGTGGTTACAATTAAGAAGTTTATTTAATTAGAGCAGTGGTCAGCAAACTGCGACTCTCAAGCCACTCTGTTGACTAATGAGTTTGCCAACCACAGATCTAGACTCTGGATTCCAATAATTACAGGTTGTTGTCATTCCTTTTAATTAAGCACCTATCCCAGTGATCAGCAAACTCATTAGTCAACAGAGTTGCAAACCAGGGCTTGCAAGCTGCATGTGGATCATGAGCCGCAGTTTGCTGACCACTGAGTTAGAGAGTTGGAACTTTATGTTACATTATCATGGATGTGTTTCAAAATATTTTGCAATTGAAATACTGAGGAAAAGGCTACTTACTTACTGGCAATAGCCAATATTTATATGAAATGACATTTGCAGGATAGTGTATTAGACCTAAAAGTCCAATCTTATAACAACTAGAAAACAATTTTATATATTGCCAGATTTTATCTCATTATTTATATACTAGAGGCCCAGTGCATGAAATTTGTGCATGAGGGTGGGGGGGCCCCTCAGCCCAGCCTGCACCTCTCCAATCTGGAACACCACGAGAAATGTCCTGACTGCCCATTTAGGCTAAATCTTACCGGATCTCACAATCCAGGACTTTTGGCTCCCAACTGCTCACCTGCCTGCCTTCCTGATTGCCCCTAACCGCTTCTGCCTGCCAGCCTGATCATCCCCTAACTATTTCCCTGCCAGCCTGTTTGCCCATAACTGCCTTCCCCTGTAGGCCTGGTCACCCCTAACTGTCCTCCCACGCAGGCCTGGTGCCTCCCAACCGCTCTCCCTTGCTGGCCATCTTGTGGTGGCCATCTTGTGTCTACATGGAAGCAGCCATCTTTGACCACATGGAGGCAGCCATCTTGTGTGTTGGAGTCATGGTCAATCTGCATATTACTCTTTTATTAGATAGGATTTAATCTGGACTCTCCATTGACCTCTAAATGGATTGAAAATCCTAGTAAGAGTCCAGTTTCTTTCTTTTTTTTAATTTATTTTTTACAAAGAGGAAGGGAGTGGGATAGAGAATTAGAAACATCCATAACAGAGAAATATTGACCAGCTGCCTCCTGCACACCTGCTTCTGGGGATGTGCCCACAACCAAGGTACATGCCCTTGACCAGAATCAAACCTGAGATCTTTCAGTCTGCAGGCTCTATCCACTGAGCCAAACCGCTTTAGTCAATAGTCCAATTTCCTTTAAACCTTGTATATTCCACTTCTTTTGAAGGATATATCCTCTCTTTTCTTTTGTGACTATTATAAAAAATTTAACTAAGCACCACCTCTCTTGAAATTACTTATTATAATTGTTACTTTTGTACTCTTTTGTGATTAAACTATCCTCCTTCCTTCAATCCTCACACAGCACCAAATACATATCTCTGAATATTGTCATCAGTATGTAATATCTTGTTTATTTACCTGTCTTTCCTACTGGTTTGTATCTTCTTGTGGTCAGGAACAGTATTTTAGTGATATCATATTTTCACTACCTGGCATAGAGTGAACAACAATAAATGAATGTGTGAATAATGCCTCAAAAATTTACTTTTCAAATTTATAGTGTTTACTTAACTCATTGTCTTCTTTTTTTTCATTTGCATATCCTGGTTCTAAGCAGAAATCACTAGAAAAAGTTAATATAACTTAATTTTCTTTCTATTATTCAAAGCATTAGAGAAAAGGATGATACATAGAAGAAAAAAATTTAATATTAATATGAAAATTTAATATTTGTGGTATTATATAGACATTATTCATGTTAGTATTTCATGTGTAATTTAGAGAAAATAACATTTGGGGTCCTCTTCACTTGTTTTATATTAAGATATAGAAGAAAATGAAAATAAGGCTATTACTCTGTTTACCAGAAGATACATTCTTTTTTCTTTTATTTTCATCTTTAATTTTATTTTCTTTTTGGAAGAGGACAGTTTTACTCTGTACGTATACCAATATTGGAAGCATGAAGAAAACAGTAAATAAATGAAAATCACCTTTATAATTTTAAGTTGTCTATAGACACAAAAGTCATTCACTACAATTTTTCTGACTCCATAGTTTACACAGACATATTAGAATGTTAATATTTGCATTTCCCATCTCTTTCCCACTGTACACCTGGCTTGCTGTTTTACTAGTTCTTTTAGAATTATTTAAAAATATTATTCTAAAACATCTTAGTTCAGATAAAGAACTGGTCAGTTCAGTTTAACAATTTATTTCTCTTATATTATTTATTATTTTATACAATGTGTTTATTTATTTATTGACACAAGAAAACAGTGATGCTTTGTTATAATTTATATCTGGCCATATTTTATCTCACTATCTAAGATAACTGTAAGTTTTGGGCAAATGTGATTTATTTAGTTTTCAAATATATCAACATATCTTGACGTCTATATTAAGGATGACACACAATTCTGAAAATTTATGTTCAGGAATTAATGTACCACATAAAAAAACTATCGAATACATATTAAGTCAGGAGGCCTGAGTTTTGGTCCCAATTCTAATGTCAACATGCTATACCTTTATTATAAATTGCATTTTCATAAATTTATTTGCCCTTTTTTTTAAATAGTGAATTTTTAAAAGAGTGTCTTTAAGTTTTCAGTAGCATTCTATGTCAGAGAGGGGAAGTTGCCTTGCACATGGCCAATATAGTTGTTCCCAGGTATTTCAGTGTAAAGTAATTTCTTTAGATTCCAATTTTTAGTTTTGCATTTTTTTCAAAAAATGCATTTTTAAGGTTTCCAACTAAAGAAAACATAATGTTAATTAATTTGAGCTTGGGCAAGTAAAATCAGACATAATTGAAAACTTATATTTGTATATTTTTCATTTTTTTCCATTATTAAAGCATGCATTCAAAGTTATATGAACAAGTCAGTTTGAAAGGTTATTTTCCTTTAGATATATTGTAATATACCATGTATTGTTAATCTATATTCAGGTAAATACCTCTTATAGCAAGAATTGAAGGAGATACATGTACAATTCTGTAGACCTTCGGCTATATGCATAAAAGTTAAATTATAAAATAAAATGTCAAAGTTACTCAGAGAATTCATCTGTTTTAGAACAGATACGCAGTAAAATCAGTTCTAAATTACAGAGGCTCTGACTGAGGACATATCTCTAACTCAGGAGAATATTATTTTATACTACAGGCCGGGTGCACAAAATTTGTGTATGGGGGGGTGGTGTCTTTCAGCCCAGCCTGCTCCCTCTCCAATCTGGAGCCTCTTGAGGAATGTCTGACTGCCCGTTTAGACCTTACCTGAATTGGGCCTAAACGGGCAGTCCGACATCCCTCTCACAATCCAGGACTGCTGGCTCCCAACTGCTCACCTTCCTGCCTTCCTGATTGCCCCTAAATCTTCTGCCTGCCACTCTGATCACCCCTAACCACTGTCTCCTGTCAGCCTGATTGATGCCTAACTGCTCCCCTGCCAGTCTGTTTGCCTGTAACTGCCCTCCACTGCAGGCCTGGTCACCCCTAATTGCCTTCCCTTGCAGGCCTGAGTGCCCCCGCCCCCAACTGCCCTTCCCAAGAGGACTGGTCATTCCTCTGCTGGTCTGGTCACCCCTAACTGCCCTCCCCTACAAGTTTGATCACCCCCAACTGCCCTCCCTTGCAGGCCTGATCTCTGCCAACCGATCTCTCCTGTTGGCCATCTGTGTCCACATGGGGGCAGGATCTTTTGAACACCTGGGGGCAGTCATCTTGTGTGTTGGAGTGATGGTCAATCTGCATATTACTCTTTT
>PVJN01019016.1:0-38049 GCA_004026805.1 Lasiurus borealis | reverse complement strand
ATAGGCCATGGATGAAGAATATCTTCTGGTCCTGGTTGGTTTGGCTCAGTGGTTAGAGTGTTGGCCTATAGATTGAAGGGTTGCAGGTTTGATCCCCAGCCCTGGAAGGATGCAGGAGGAAGGCAACTAATTGATGTGTTTTTCTCACATCGATGTTCTCTCTTTCTTGCCTCCCTCCCCTCCTTCCCTCCCTCTCTCCCTCTCCAAAAAAAAAAAAAATTAATGGGAAAAAATATCATTGGGTGAAGGTTAACAAACGAAAAAAAAAAGAATGTCTTCTGGGTGTCTAAGAAATTCTGCTCTTTGGTTGTGTGCTGGACATGGTATTTATAAAATAGCCTATCTAATAAAAGAGTAATATGCAAATTAACCATCACTCCAACACACAATATGGCCGCCCTTATGTGGTAAAAGATGGTTCTCCCCATGTGGACATAAAATGGCCTGCAGGGGAGGGCAGTTGTAGGCAATCAGGTCAGCAGGGGAGGGCAGTTAGGGGTGACTGGGCTGGCAAAGGAAGGCAGTTGGGGAAGACTAGGCCAGCAGGGGAAGGCAGTTGGGAGGGACCAGGCCTGCAAGGGAGAGAAGTTGAGGGAGACTAGGCATGCAGAAGAAGACAGTTGGTGGGGACCCAGGCCAGCAGGGGAAGGCAGTTATAGGCTGGCAAGGGAGAGCAGTTGGGGGGTCCAGGCCTGCAAGGTAGAGCAGATGGGGGCAACCAGGCCTGCAGGGGAGGGCAGTTGGGGGTTACAGGCCTGCAGGAGAGTGCAGTTAGAGGTGACCAGGCCAGCAGGTGAGGGCAGTTAGGGGCAATCAAGCCAGTAGAGGAACAGTTAGGCGTCAATCAGGTTGGCAGGGTAGTGGTTAGGGGGTGATCAGGCTGGCAGGCAGAAGTAGTTAGGGGCAACCAGGCAGGCAGGCAAGTGGTTGGGAGCCAACAGTCCTGGGTTGTGAGAGGGATGTCCAATTGCCCATTTAGGCCCGATCTTGATTGGACATCCCTTGAGGAGTCCCAGATTGGAGAGGGTGCAGGCTGGGCTGAGGGACACCCCTCCCCTCCCCTGCCCCCATGCACTAATTTTGTGTACCGGGCTTCTAGTTTGATGAAATAATTTGAGGCAAGGCCTTTCTCTGAAGATTTTATTTGCCTTTGGAAAGGACCTTGAAAAACTAGCAATCCAAGATTACATTCATTCAAGTTCAGGTACTCTTTACAGGGTTACATTTTTTAACAATTGATATAGATGTACAGATGTCTCCCAACTGAATATCAGTCTAAATACTCACAATACTTAGGTTAAATTCTTATTAATATAGTTATGTAAGATATTGTCCCTAACTTAGAACAACAATCATTTATTGTCTCTCATGGTTCCAGCGAGTTAGGAACTCAGAAGCAGCTCCCCTATGTGGCTCAAATTCAAGGTCTCTCAAGATGTTGCAATCAAATGCCAGCTGCCAAGAGGGTTCACTTACAAGGCTGGCAAGTTGGTGCTGGTTATTGGCAGGAGGCCTTGGTTCTTTTCCACGTGGCTCTCTCTGCAGAGTAACTTGTCTGTCTTCAGAGTGGTGGTTGGCTTCCTCAGAGATGGGGACGTAGAGGTCAAGGCAGAAACTGCAAAGCCTTTTGTAACTTAGCCTCGGGATTCACACATTGTCACTGTCACTTCCACCATATTCCACACCCAGGAATTCGGTATCCAAGGGAACTGGGCAGAGCACGTATACCAGGAGGTGGGGTAAACAGTGGGCTATGAGGGAGAATGACTGTCACATGCAGAAATTAGGACTCAAGTCCAGGGCTGTGCCATGGGAAAGCCCCTGTGCCTCACCGTGCAGCCCTTCCCACGCAGCCTCTTTGAATTTGGGGTCCTTCTGAAAGAGTGTCAACGCCTTAAGCCTGAGCAGCATGGTGTAGGTAAACTGATGGTAGTAAGGATGTCCTGAGAGAGGCAGAGGAGCCTGTAGTACGGCATGAGGTGAGGGAAACAGGGACAGTCAGCAGAGGACAGGGCCAAGAAGGAGAGTTGGGAGGGGCCAGGTAACTGCCACCCACTGTACACTTTGCTTTTTTGCTGCCCATAGCAGCAATGATCAGACCATCTCTGTGCATCCTTTTAAAGCATTAACAATCCTGCAAAGCATCTATCGGTAGGTTTGGGTTTTCTTAGGCAATGCCAGGATTTTAGAACAGAAATGGACTTGTTCCTTTCCCAGAAAGTCTGCACCTACTGGGTTAATCGATTCTCAGAGCCTCAGTAGGAAACACTGCAGTGGGCGGCTCAGTGGTTTTCTCCAGTTTATTTATACCAATACTTAGTGTTTCTTTGGTGGTGTCTGTGCTCATTATGTAAACTCTGAACATTGAAGCCCTGTGGCTTTCATAGGAAACACCACTGTTGACTCACTGTGGTGAGATACATAAATACTGTTCTTAATTCCAAGTACAGTGACCACGGGATCATTTTTCAGAAAATAATTGTGATTATTTTAAAAGGTAGGCCTTGAGTTGGGACTTAGAAAGGTCAACAATTTCCTTGGAGGCCTCAGCTCTCATCAGTAAGTTTTTATTTACTTTTCTTTCCCTTTATACTGCTTTCTTCATCCTCCCTGCATTTCTTTTATTGTTGATGATATTAAAGTTATGAGACTTTTGGACTAAGTCTGGCAAGTTAATAATCATCACTTACTTGTATTGCTATTTTCAAGCTGTTTTTATAAATATTTTATTTAATGTGTGTTAATAAAGCACATAGGACAAGCCCCCTCCCCATTTTACAGATGTGAAAGCCAAAACCCCAAGTATTTAAGGTTCTGTAGGACTGGTTAGATCCAGAGCGGAGTCTGGCCTCCCATGTTAGGACTGTACCTTCCCACCTGGGCCTGGGAAACATAAGGTATGTTATGAATACACGCATTCGCCTATGGAAAGTTATACTGGGATGGGGGGACCACTACCCCAGATTAAGATAGGCTCTGAGGGGCTGGTGGGCTCTCTGTTATTTTAGAAATTATTTTAAATTATATTTTGTGGTTTCCTTGGATTTATTTATTTACTAGAGGCTCAGCGCATGAAATCCTGTGTGGGTAGGGTCCCTAAGCGTAGCTTGTGATCAGGGCCATCTTCCGCCTGCTCACCAGTTCCCAGTCTGCCCCACCACTGCCACCCACCCTCCAGTCCCATCCTTGGTGCTGCCACCCACTCCTGTTCCCCATGCACCATCCAGCAATTGAAGCTTGCCGGTCGGGGAGAGGGTTCAAGAAGTTGGCCGTTTCATCCACTCGCCAGTCCTAACCCACTGCCACCCATCCCAGTTCCATGTTTGCCATTTGGCTTTTGGAGTCTGCAGGATGGGGGGAGGAGAGACTGAGAGGTGGTCAATGCACCTCATTGCAACTGGTCGAGCGGTCGTTCTGGTCATTATGCCATTATGGGCTTTTATTATATAGAATTTTGAAATATATTTTTATTGTTGATAGTATTACAGATTAAATCGTTTTTTATTTTCAATTAAAGAAATGGGTCAAACTGAGAGAGGATAACAGCAAACAATTTAAGAACCAATCAGACTTATCAGAGCTGATATTTTGCCATAGGTGCATCTGTCTCTCTCATGAAATAAAGGTGACACAAACAACTCATTCTCTCATCCCACCCCTTTCCTAGTCTCCCTCCCAAGGCTGCCTCCATCCTCCCCACTCCTTGCCAATAGGGTGAATTCTGTTGTGCGTTGCTCTACCCTTATACATACAAATAAGTTCTGCCTGCATCCTATGCCATCATCCTTGTGGTTTAGAACAGTGTTTGGCAAACTGCAGCTCACAAATCACATGCAGCTTTTTGGCCCCTTGAGTGTGGCTCTTCCACAAAATACTATGTGTGGGCACGGCACGCACATACGGTGCAATTGAAACTTCGTGGCCCATTTGCAGAAGTCAGTTTTCGTCTGGGCGAATATATTTTGAAGAAGTGGCGTTAGAAGAAATGGGGGTGTCAGTTGGTAGGGCAGCGTGGGACTCATGCACGAGTTGAGTGAGCTAGTTAGTCAGTAGTCTCATTGTGCAGTGGTTAGGGATAGTCGCGTCCGCAAATCACACTCGGGTGGCAAAAGTACCTACTTGAAGCATAAAGTTATCTGTATTTTTCCAACCAGCTGCAAATCCTACAGGTATTTTTGTTATCAATTTAAGAATTGTAATTATTTTGTGTTGGTGGCTTTATTATTATAAAATGAAACTTTTTTTTAGGAGCGCTGTTTGGCATGACTACAAAGAAGAAGCAAAGAAAAACGGAAGACGAAAACTGTGAATTTAAAGTTGAATGGACTGAGACCTCACGTTTATTCAAAACTTAAATGGCATATAACAAGAAATCAAATTTGGAGAGACAATTTACAGCTAAACACATGTCATTTAGCACTAAATATCCTGTCGGTGATTCAAGGAAGAAAGCAGTTGAGGAACTTCAGAAGAGTCAAGAAAAATCAAATTCTATATTTAATTACTGGATGTAATCTTCCAAAAATGTTAATATTGCAAGTTTTGTGGTTAGTCAAGAGATTGCTAAGAGAGGAAAACCATATACAGATGGTGAATACATAAAAAGTTGTTTTATAAATGCATCCAAAGAGCTATTTCAGGATTTTAAGAATAAGCAGATATTCTTAAAAAAAAAAAAAAATAAAGGTTTGCCATTGTCTGCTAAAACAGTGAAAAATAGAACAGTCAAAATGTCTTCGAATATAACTGACCAGCAAGTCAAAGATCTTAAATTGGTTTGAGCTTTATCAATAGCAGTTGATGAGTCTTCTAACATAAATGATACAATGCAAATTTCACTTTTTGTACGATTTATTTAATCTACGGGACCTAAAGAAGAACTTCTAGTATTGTTGCCACTCAAGGGTCAAACGCATAGAGAGGATCTAGCAAATGCTGTAACTGAGTGCTTTGAAAAACATCATACAGTATTTCACTCTATAAAATTGTCTCAATTTCAACAGACGGGGGAAAAGTGTGATGTGTGTAAGAAATGGGTTTGTTGCTATTTTGAAAGAAAAAATTATCACAAGATACTTACTTACCATTGCATCATTCATCAAGAAGAGCTTTGTGTGTAGACATTTCCAGAAGAAATTTGCAAAGTTATGGAATTGGTGATTAACATTATCAACTCCATTATAGCTAAAGCTCTTAATCATCATCAATTTAAAGAATTTTTAGCTGAATTTTTAGTTAAGAGTATGCAGATCTGCTGCTGCATAACAAGGTACGTGGGTTATCAAGAGGAAACATTTAGAAACATTTCGCTTCCTTATTAACAGAAATTAAAGCATTTCTCCTTGAGAAGGGTGTTCACTATCCAGAACTAAGGATCAGTGGACCCAAAAATTTTATTTCATGGTAACGTTAATTCTCATCTAAATCAGTTTAATCATAAACTACAGGAGAAACACAATTTTTTTCGATGTTAGAAGAAGTTATTTCATTCGAAAACAAATTGTCTTTTGCTCAAAATTTTTAAAGAGAAGCTTTGATTCACTTTCCAAGCCTGTTGAAACATTGCCAAGAAAATAATTCTGATATTGACATTTGCTATTTCAAAACAACATTTTTAAATATGAGGGAAGCTTTTCTCAACAGGTTTCAGGAATTCAGAAACAGCAAAAACCTCTTAATGCTACTGTAACAGAATTAAATTTTTCTCCCTTTAATATTGACATTGGCAACTTTGAAATGCAATTGCTGGATTTAAAAAAACAACAAAGAATTGTGGAGCTCAAAATTTGAACATCTTTGTGCTGATATAGAAATATTGGAGAAAAACAAATGTGAACTTAGTTCAGAGAACAAGTTGTCTGTTTTGAAAGACCTGGAGAAGGAAGATATGTTGATTTTTAACACCTGGAATAGTATTCCTGACTCATATAATCAACTGAATAAAATTAGCGTTTGCTGTTCTTTCCTTATTCGGGTCTACATATTTATGTGAACAATCATTTTTAAGTATGAACCTTATCAAGAGTAAATTGAGAAGCCATCTTATTGATGAGAACCTGGAATCATGCCTAAAATTAAAAACAACATACAAACCTGACTTAACCTAACTTTCCAAGGAGATGCAAGGCCATTGTTCACATTAGTGTTTGTCAGTCATTATCATGATTTAATTTTATGGGTAGTGTAAGGTAAATTGTAAATAATTTTATCAATAAATAATATTGTTATTAAGTATGATATCAAGTTTTATTCAATGTACCTATAGTTTAAGACTTAAAACTTTAAGTAAAGTTTATTAAGTAAATTTTAGGGAACGTTGTGGAGTGAAAAAGGATGTAGTGTCAAGGACTGAGAAAGGTATTTGGGATGGTTTGGACATATAGAGAGGATGAATGAAAGGAGATAGATGAGACAAGTATACAAGACGAGTGTGGATGAGAGAGTTGGAAGGGGTTGACCTCAGTGAACATACCTCAATCAGATTGAGAATGTTTTCAGCAAAGGCCAGCTTAGGAGTACCCTAATTAAGTTAATAACAATGTACCTACCTATAGAGTTTAAGTTTAAAAAATTTGGCTCTCAAAAGAAATTTCAGTCGTTGTACTGTTGATATTTGGCTCTGTTGACTAATGAGTTTGCCGACCACTGGTTTAGAAGAACTGGCATGGTTAATTTCCTTCGGCATGGACCCATCTAGACTGCCTTCTGAATGACTGCAGACTGCCTTTGCTTTTCTGAATGTCTCTCTCTCCTGGTTGCTTGTGGGTGTCTCAGGAAGACTTGGGAATGGCTAGAACATTGACGGTTCCTACTGCAGTAAGTGCTGTTTCCCATGACTGCGGTTCCCTAATGGAGGCAGAAGGCAGGGAACTAAGCTTCTACGTGGCCTAAATTGCATGGCCATTAACAAGGAAGATGATAAGAGACAATGACATCCCAGAACAAGCCAGAACTTGAGCCCAGCCATTTTACAGAAATCAGTGCTAGAGCAGAGAATGATCTTCTTAATGTCACACTTCCACAAGCTGGGGCCAGCTCAGGGCACATGTCTTTGCACCAAGCTATTGTCTTGATCAAGTTTCACTCTTCATCCAGCAAACAACGGGCCATCGTTGATTTTCTTGCCTCTGTACCCCCAGGGGAAATGCCAGCAAACTGTAAACGCCCATGCCCTGACCAGCTGCTTGATTCTCTGGTGCTCCTATCAAACAGCACTGATTGCAGACTTTGAGGGAAGATTAAGTGAAAGGGGTGAAGAGCAGCTTCCTCAGGATCCTTTTGTCTGGAGCGCCCTCTGGTGACTGAATGTGTAGCAACCCTTCTAATTCACTATCTGAGCTGGCAGAGTGTTCTTTTCACTGCTCCTCCCTCAAGATCCATGTAACTCTTACCGCATCCCTGGGATAACTGGCCCCCAGTCAGTGTGTGTGTGTGTGTGTGTGTGTGTGTGTGTGTGTGTGTGTGTGTGTGTGTAGATATATTTATATATCTATATCTATATCTATATCTATATCTATATCTATATCTATATCTATATCTATATCTATATCTATATCTATATCTATATCTATATCTATATCATCTACATCCATATCTATCTACATTGTCACTGAAGTTGTGGAAACCCAGGAGGAGGCCTTGTTTGGACCCTTAAGGAATGGGTGAGACAGGCAGGCAAACTGACCAGACTCACAGCTAGAGTGGCCAAGACTGGACAAAAGTGAGCCAAGGGCTGGGGGATGCAGAGGAGGAAAGGAAATATTGATCACAGAGATCCAGGAGGTCTTCCTGGGGCAGCCTTGTCTGAGTTCTCAAGGAGAAACAGGATTTCTGACATAGAAGGGGCGTGGCCAACTCCTACCAGTCTTCCCTTCTTTTGGGACCTTGCTCTCCTTCCTCCCTCTTCAGTTACCACAGCCCCAGGCTCTCTCCAAATCGGGATTACCCCTAATGTCCACTTTCCCAGAGAGAGTTGGCTGGTCCTTGCACCTCTTCCAATGGAAGAAGGCCAAAGCAGTGGTATTTGGGAAAGATTGTCACTAATCTCTCGTTCAATGGACTCACTAGCTCAGGAACAAGTCGCAGTCCTTAGCCACTGGCCTCTAGTTTCCAGCAGTCCTGACTCTCCTTGTGGCTCCAGCTCTCTCCAGCCGGGTCAACTTGGTCAGATCACATCACCTCACCTGTCGGGCTCAACTTCCTCATCTGCTAAGTGGTACTACAGAAATATTTCACAGGGTGATTGTAAAGATCTATTAACTCTTAACCCAGGTCCTCAGCAAATGAGAGCCATTATTAAAAAAATAAGTGTTCCCAGATTATTTGAAACAGCTTAAATCTCTATGGATTAATTACTAAAATTCACAATGTCTGACCAAAACAAATTGGTTGCTCAATGTAAAAATCAGAGTACAATAGTGGGAGGAAAGTACAGTTCCCTAATTTCCAGCACATTAGGAAGAAAAAGTGTTTTAATCTGTTCAGGCTACTGTAAAACAAACAAACAAACAAACAAACAAACGAACAATCAAACAAAACCAAAATACCAAAGACCAGATGGCTCACACAACAGAAGTCTATTTCTGAAAGCTCAGGAGGCTGGAAATTTCAAGATCAAGGTCAGGGAGGACTCAGTTTATGGTGCAAACTCTCTTCTTGGCTTGTGGATGACCACCTTTGTATCCTCACATGAAGAAGACGGAGATAAAGCTGATATCTCTTCTTAAAGGGAACCAATCCCATTGTGAAGGCCCCACCCTCATGACCTAATCTAGGCTCATCCTCTTCCAAAGGACTGAACTCCAAATACTATCATGTTGGGGGGTAGGGCTTCAAAATATAAACTCTAAGGGACACAATTTATCTTAATCCCTGGCATTCCTGAAGGTCAGTGTCAGCAAACTCATTAGTCCACAGAGCGGCAAACCACGGCTGAGGTTTGCCGACTACTGCCTAAGTGGTATTCCTCTAATACACCTTGGGCTTCTAGGACAGGTAGCAAAATGAGATTGGTCTAGCTTTATTTTGACACTTTCTTGATCTTCTTAAAGGGTGCTTTCGAAGAGGTGGCTCCTGACTTCTTGCCACAAAGCTACTGTGTGTCCTTTCTACAAGTATGAATATATTTTGGGGCCCTGCAATGGTAAGCCGGAAGGATCCTTGAGTACAGATAGTGGCTGCCCCTGTGCACCTTGCCCCCAGGCATGCCCCTTCCAGCTTCCCCTCTCTCCTGTCTGACATCTGTCTGTCGGGCCCTCTTGGCTATCAGGTTCTGTCTGTCTCACAGGCACCCGGTGATTGGAGAGTTGGTCACCAGTTGGTCAAGTGGGCCATGTTTCCCAGCCAATCAGTATCATCAGCACTTGGTTCCTTGGAGACAGAATTGGTTAAACCGACAAAGCCTCCATCAGACGGTCCAGTGTCTCAGTGAGTCAGGACCATCTGTGGATCCTGGTCAGTCAGTCAGGAGGGCAATTGCTAGAATGTTCCCAGTCAGGTAGGCAGCCAATGGCCAGCAGGCCAGACCACATAGGGACAAGTGTGAGCCTGCGCTGGGCTCTGAAGAAGTGTAGACACCTGGTGGCTCATAAGTGGGCAGAGGAGCTTGGGAGGATGGAGAGGATAGCTCAGGGAACAGCCCTCCTGAGTCAGTCTTCCAGGGGCTGCTGCCTCTTTGGGAGCTGAGGGCAGGCCTCCTTCGGAGCCCACTGCTAGCCTGGGAGAAAGAGGAGCAACTTTGGGCACAGGGACAAGAAGAGAATCCTGCGGTCTGAGCTCTTGGGTGGAAAGGAGTAGTCTGGGCAGTGAGAAGAGCACCCACCATGGCCCATGTTGAAGATCATGGTCTGAACTAGATTTGACGTCATTCCCATTGGGCACAGATGGAGGGGCCATGGGAGCTGTGGCCTAGTAGGGAGGGACCCTGGTGCTGAGCTCTTTAGGACTCAAGTGCCCTCACCTGCTGACCTTCAGAGCCTGTCCTTGGAGGCTGTGCTACAGGGGCCTTCATACCTGTGGGCCGAAGCCCAGTTCTAATGTGACGACAGAGCCACCCTCTGCAGGTGATATGCCCTGCTTGTGCCTCTGTTTCCCTTCATGGGGGGGATCATGTTGTGTTGTGTGACAGCACCTCTTAATGGGAATAAGTTGGGATTGAGAGTAACTAATGTAATAGGCTGAGAGCACTGCCTGGTTTCTAGGACCACCAGGTACAGTCAGAGGGTCGGAGGAACTGAGCAGCACAGAGTATCCCACCAGCAGGGCACACATGCCCGTCAGTGATGACCAGGAGCCATCCCGGGACATGGAGACATTGAACTTTGTCATCTGTGCAAGGAGATCCCATTAGAAGTGTCTTTGACTGAGTGGAGAGGGAAGGGACCACAGCCAGGATGGTGAGGGGCCCCTCAACCACTGGGCACGGTGGGTGCAGTGCCCAGGCCCACAATCTTATAGGGCCCATGAAAATAGTCTCCTGTGCTCAACAGAAGAGTCACAGGGGAGGTTTGGAAAGTTTCCACAAACAGAGAACAATCACACAAAGTTGCACTGAGCCCACATTCAGTGCAGACACAGCTGCCCACTCCTTCCTTCCTGCAGCCCAGAGTTCCATTGCAGTGGCTGACAGCTGACATGCTCCCTGAGCACAGGGACTAATGTTCTCTTGAACACATCTCAGCTCAGCAAGGACAGGGCCTGAGGCCCAACCCCACCTGCTGCAGGGCCATGGCCTCGTGGAGAGCCACACACACATCACTGGGCCTGGGGCTGAGAGGCTCAGGGGAAGTGACAGGAATGAAGGATCTGGTCACCAGGCTCAACTCATTCAGAGGGGTGGCTAGCCTCCTCTGCACAGCCCACTCTCCCGAGGGTCTTCAGTAGACAGGTAAGGATGACTCTCTCACTTGGGCTCCTCATACTGCATACTGTTAGGCACCAATTTTTCCATATAATTACCTCCCACCACCTGCACCTGGACAGATGTTAGCCTCTCATTTTGAACAGAAAATGAGCAATGCAGACAAGGGCCCAGATGTTAGCCTCTCGTTTTGAACAGAAAATGAGCAATGCAGACAAGGGTCCAGGCTGCTATAGCATGTGCAGCCTCCCACCAGCACACCTGGGTGGGACCCTGCCATGCAGATAACAGAATATGGTCATGCCTCTTAGGGGATTGCAGTCATGGAAACAAAACTTTTATTAACCATTGGGTGTGGTGCTATTTTTTACTAGAGCCCAGGTGCATGGCATTTGTGCACTGGGTGAGGGTGGGGGGGTAAGGAGGGGGTACCTCAGCCTGGCCTGTGCCCTCTCACAGTATGGCAGTCAGACATCCCCTGGGGGGTCCTTAACGCTACCTCAGAGGCGGGAGAGGCTCCCACCACTACCACTGTGCTCACCAACCATGAGCCTGGCTTCTGGCTGAGAGGTGCTTCCCCTATGAGCACACTGACCACCAGGGGGTAGCCCCTTTGTTGAGCATCTGCCCCCTGGTGGTCTGTGTGCATCATAGTGACTGGTCTTTATGCTATTCGGTCAATTTGCATATTAGGGGTTTATTACATAGGATAACCCTCATCTGTTTGAAACGCCCATTTCTAAGAAAGGAGTGAAGGAATTGCAAACATAAGCATCAGCAGGTAGTCCCCAGAGCTGAGCGAATTCTCTTTGCTGATTCTGCTGCAGCCGGTGCTGGGCTGGGCTGTGCCGCAGGCATCAGGTGGTCAGACTCCCAGAGGGACCATCAATGAGGAAGCACCTGGACCCATGTGATTCTGCCCAAGCCAGTGGCACTGGCCACTCTGCCCAGGGAGGGGAGGAAACACAGGGCTTTTCCTCACACTTGGATCTCCCACCACCTGCACCTGGACAGATGTTAGCCTCTCATTTTGAACAGAAAATGAGCAATGCAGACAAGGGCCCAGAGAACCAACAGAGCCAGTAGGGGTCACGGAAGCCCTCAAGCCTTTCACTCTCTGTCAGTTAACAGGTGCTGATTTGTTTGGATGCTGATGGAGCTAAAGGAGATGGAGGCATGGCTGGCTCCAGCCCTGAGGGAGGCCGTGGGTGCCCACACCACCTCCTACCTGGACCAGGTCAGGCTGTGGAGACTCCCGGGAGATTCTGCCCCTTCTGGCTTCCCCTGGAAATTCTGCCCCAGCAGGGTGCTTTCTGCTGCCACCTGGTCTTTGCCCTCATTTCTGCCAAGAAAGGGCCTGGAGGGAATCTGGAATCTGCACGCAGCCCCCGCCCTTAAGGCTGGGTCCATTGTGAGCCCTCAGGCCTCGGCCTCTCCTCCACCTCCCCCTGAGCAGGGAGGCCCAGGGGAGTGTGAGCTTGGCAGAGAGCAGGGGCAAGAAGTCCAAAGAACCAGGACTTGTCAGCTGATGCTCTTCAGATGCTGCATTCAAAGGCCAGCAGGGCCGCCTGCTCGCTATGTGCTGTGTAGGGGAAGGTGATCACAATAATTGGAATCATAGCATCTTCTCTCTCCCTCAGTGCTCCCAAGACAAACAGGATTTGGTGTAAGCCCCTATCGGTGCAGGGATCTCGACTCTTGGCAGAACCCATGATCCTCCTGTAACGCAAGGATGGGAGCTGTGCTGGGGGCCATTTCCCACTCACCTCCCTGCGTTCCAGAGAGGCTGCGGGGCCTCGGGCTTCTGAGGAGGTGTGAGGCTTCCCCCTGGAACGGAGCTGCAGGATACAGAACTGCTCGGCTACATCTAGAACTGCCTGTCAGCAGTGGGTATCCCCGCCTGTAACAGTCACCTGGCCCCTTGTGTGTGTGTGTGTGTGTGTGTGTGTGTGTGTGTGTGTGTGTGAGACAAGGACTCAGGAGCCAGCACCATTGGCTATTCATTCTTCCGTTCACTGTGGGTGCACATAATAAACGAGTTGGTACTAAAAGTAGCTTTTGTATCTTCTGTATCTGGCAGCTCTCATTAGCTCCGTGCAGCCAGCCCCACGCTGCCCACCAACTTGTCCAAGGGGATCTTGGGAGCCCTGGAGCCTGGTCCGGGAGACAGAGGGGAGGAGGTGGAAGTCCGTGTCAGAGGAGGGTGTGAAGGGTCTGGGTGAAGGCTCGCCCTCCCGGAACACCCCCACCCCCAGGAAGAGGAGGAGGAGGAGGAGGAAGAGGAGGAGGAGCCGCAGCGCCCTCTCTCCTTGCCCACAGTCTCCTCTTGGGCTCAGGCCGTGGCAACCAAGCCCTCTCCCTGTGCTCCCCCTGCCAGTCCCCGCTCCGCTAGGGGAGGGTCACAACGGGCCCGTGAGGTCCCTGCAGCCGAGCCCCACAGTCCTTTCCGGGAAAGGCCCCTAGAGCTGCCCCTGCCCTACTCCCTGTCCCCGGCGACGCACGCACGCAGCCGCAGTTTTTCCTTCGAACCCTTCTCTGCCTCCCACTCCATCCAACGGTGCAGGAGGAGAAAACCTGGGGGCTCACAGAAGGTGACAGTCTCACACACCACCAGGTGGGAAGCCCGCAAGCCCTAGACGCCAGAGCGCTGGCTCAGGTTGCCACCTGGGCCGCTGAGGGGCGGGGAGAGGCGAGGAGCCTGCAGGGGCGGTCCCGGAGTCCTGGGGGAGGGGTGGAGAGGCCCCCTCCCCCTCAACTGGCCCCGCCCCTTGCTCATCTGACCTGCGGTTTCTCTGTGGCTGGATGCTTGGGGTTTCCATGGTGATGGAAAACAAGGCTCTACTGCCCGGTCCCCCGCTGCCAGGACACCACAGGCTCCCAATGTAACTTTATCATCGCGAGTGATAATGCAGGGGTGAGGCGCGGGGAGGTGGGGAAGTGCGGCGGGAGTGGGAGCCCGCCGGGCCGGGGAGCGGTGCCTCTCTGGTCCGGGACTCCGGGCTCGGGACAGCCGCGCCGGGAGGGGAGCGGGCCGAGCGCCTGCTATCCAGCCCCGCTGAGAAGCAGGTGCCAACAACAGGCTAAAAACACGCCAGGATTTTATTAGGGGACATGCCGGTTTGAAAAGAACACGAGAGGCCTAGGAAAGGCTGGGAGCGCCCTCCGACCTCCAGGCCAGTGTCATCCTCAAGGGGGCGAGGAGGGGAAGAGGGGGGGAGGGGGCGCACCCCAGACTGTGGTTCAGTCTGCGGAAGGTTGCGCCGAGCCCGCAGGGACTCGGAAACACGAGTCCACAAGGAGGTCCCGACTTCCCAGCAAGCAGTCCGACTTGGGTCTCACCACACGGGGCCTCCGGAGGGGAGCTGGTGGCTTGGCACCGCGCCCACGTGGACACCAAACGCAGCAGCCAGCCTGGGTCGCCTCCGCTCTCTGAGGAGGCGGCGGGCCGCGGGGACTGGGGTGCAGAGGCTGGGACGGCAGAAGGGAGCGTGGCGGAGAGCGCCCAGCAGTTCCTGCGCTCCGGTGTCCAAAGCTGGGGCCAGCCAGGGGGCACCTGCTAGTGTTCTGGGAAATTCTCGTTCTAGGCGGCATGAGAATACTTTCTTGCTGGTGGGAGAGTTCTGGAATGGAAACAGGCAGGTGGGGCCTGCGGAGCCTGCAGGGGGCGGCCCGGAAGTCCTGGGGGAGGGATGGAGAGTGGTCCCTTCCCCTCAGCTGACCGCCCCCCCCCCTTGAACCCAGGCATTGAGCCATAGTAAGGAAAAAGGCTATTTCCTATTTATTTTAAAAATATTATTATTGACTTTTAGAGAGACAGGGAGAGAGGAACATGGATGTGAGAGCATAACATGGACCAGCCACCTCTCGAGAGCCTCCCAAGCCAAAACCTGGGCATGTGCCCTGACTGGGAATCCAACTGGCAACCTTCTGTTGCAGGCGTGGGGAGGAGGTGGGGAGGGCGGAGGGGGTAATGCCCAACCAACTGAGCCACATGAGCCAGGGCTATTTATTATTTTAAAATCCAAGCTACACATTCACATTGAACCAATGAACCAACCACCAAATAACACAAAAAGCTCTATTTCAGAAAACAACAACTCTGTCCCTTTTTCCTTGTTGCCTTCAGGGACCATCTTCTCCTCTTTGAACTGAGTCACAAAAATCTTATGCTTCTCACACCATGGGCTGGCGACTCCTTCCGTTCTCTGAGCACTGCCCTGCGACCTTGTCATCTCACGCCTTTGCTCCTCCTGATTTGCTCGTCCTCAGTTGTATCTGAGGGGCTTCTGGTTCTCCCTTTGCATTGCTGCTGTCAGGTGTGTTGGATTTGGGCTCTGTCCTGTTGATGCTCAACAGCAGATTCCCGGGTCCTTGGAGCTGGTGCTGACTTGTGGGCCGGGAGGGGTGGTGATAGGAAGGCAGCCAGAGTTTGTTAGAGATACAGAATGATATATTGCCCTTCCCCTTAAAATTAAAAACATGCATCAGAAGGTGATTATTCATTGAGCCTTATGCCAGTTACCAATTTATTGGCTTCCAGTTGTAATTTATACTTCCAAATCTGCTGTGTGATGAATGGGATTTTCGGCAGCTGTCCATGACAGTGAGCCCAATGTTGAGTTTACTAGTAGAGGCAGCTGGAGGGGCATTGCTGGTTCTGGAAGTCCCCATGGGCATGTCTTTTGGGTACCCTCTCTCATCTTCATTCTATAGAGTTCTCTTTACATCATCATTTTATTGTAGCTTAATCTTTTTATTAAACTTCCCCTATTTAAATTGCTGTGTGATTTCTGTCTTCTGATGGAACCTAGACTTATAGAAGCATTTACTATATACTTAGCCCCTTTATAAGCATGTTATAAGCATTTTCTTATTTCTCCCTAAAACCCTGTGATGGAGGTGGTTCTGTGGGTTATTGGATGGGAAAACCAAGGGCCATTGATATCTAGTAACATGACAAAGGTTAAGCTGGAAAATGTGAGGTGCTTGTTAGACAACCAAGTGGAGATCTTAAGAGACAGTTGTCTGAATGAGAATAGTCAGGAGAATAGTCAGGGCTGGAGGTAGAAGTGTGCATCATCAGTGTGCAGAGCCTGTGCTCAGGAATCTGTACATTCATCCCAAGTCTTTTATGCCACCATTGAGCAGCCAAGATGGAAGCAGTTCCCATTTCACATTTTTATGCTTTCTAAAAAGCATATCTTCAAAAAATACTTAGTTATGCTTCTTATTATTGTGTAAATCTGAACACAATGCCAACTGCAAGAGAAAAGCCGTACCTGGATGTTAGCTGGGTGATCAAAGTCCAAGCTGGAATGCCCTCTATTTTTAATTAGGGAATGAATGGGAACTACTCCTAAAGAATCCTTTTTAAA
Source organism: Lasiurus borealis (assembly GCA_004026805.1). NCBI lineage: Eukaryota > Metazoa > Chordata > Mammalia > Chiroptera > Vespertilionidae > Lasiurus > Lasiurus borealis. Next base: position 21,816 of record PVJN01019016.1, on the reverse strand, counting down.
AAATATATTTATCTATTTCAGAGAGGAAGGAAGAGGTAGAGAGAGATAGAAACATCATTGGTGAGAATCATTGATGGGCTGCCTCCTGCAACACCCCCCACTGGGGGTCGAGCCTGAAACCTGGGCATGTGCCCTTGGCCAGAACTGAACCTTCGACCCTTCAGTCTGTAGGCAATGCTCTATCCACTGAGCCAAACTAGGCAGGGCAAGAAAGCTTGGATTTTGAGAAATAATAAAAAGCACCCTTTCTTACCTCCACCCCATGTCTGAGGCCCCTTGGCCCTATCCCTGCAGTACTTGGGCCTCCAGTGCCCGAGACCCCCACGCTGACCCAGGTGTCTGCCTTGTTCTCAACAACCTTCCAGCACCCAGTCTTCCCTCCAGCCAGTCCCAGCTCTTTGTGCTGGGACCACATGAACATCAGGATTATCTAAACCAGTGGTCGTCAAACCGTGGTTCGTGAGCCACATGTGGCTCATGAGCTTGGTTGTCGCTCTGTTGATGAGTTTGCTGACCACTGGTCTAAACCATGCCTACACTTGTTGCTTAGCATAACTTTGATCCTCAGCTGCTCTGCTCTTAAGGTTTGAAGACCCTCAACTCAGAGCCTCAGAGCCTCCGGCCCATTTTGATTCCCATGTTGCCACTCCCAGGATCTGTCCCTTACTAGGCTCCATTCCTCCCATTCTGTTGGTCACATCTGGACATCCAATGTGAACTAGAATAAGAGGGGACAGGGCTGTAGTGGGAGGTTTATTTACCATCACCATCTACAATGTGGGGAGGAGGTCTAGGAGGTGTAGGTTCTCACAGTCCTTTGGGCTCCTCCTCATCCTGGCTCATTGGGATTGTTGGGCATTAGGAACTTGTGAGGGAGAAGACAGCCCTATGTTACTGAGCCCTGGATTCAAGGGCTTACCATGCTGCCAACTCCACATGGTCTTGAGAAGACAACCCACTTTTTATTTTAACCTCTCAAGTGTGGGCTCTTTCCTGGCTCCATAAGGAACGGTGGGAAGATAAAATAGAGAGAGGCAGCCCAGTTGAAGACAAGATTGTGGAATGGTTTCCCTTGTAGCAGAGATTCTGACAGTAAGCAGACCCTGGGAGCTGTCTGTGGATGTCACAGAGGGAAGGAAGGGAAGCGTGGGTCTCACTGGGATCCAATCAGAGTAGGAGCTCCAAATGGTCACTGAGAGGAGATCAAAGTCATGGGCCAGGCCCTGGGACAAGGCAGAAGGTAATCTTAGGCACAGAGACACTCTGAATGAAGCCCCTGCCCTTTTTCTTTCCAATACCCTGCAAATGTGAGTCCACTGTTGAGTCTCTCTGGAATCACGTGGGCACTGAGAGACTTGGATAGCCAGGGTGGGGATGGCTGCTTCCAGAAGACAAAAACACAGTGAGGATGAGGCAGTGGCAGGCAGAGTGTCAATGTAAAACTCAACAAATCAGCTCTAAGATTTCTTCAGGGGAGGGTCATGTCCCAGTGGCCACTTCTTCAACTTTGTTGAAACTTACTTAGTTAAGAGATACTTGGCGAGAATCCAAGATGGCGGCACAGGTAAACACCTACACTGCTGCCTCGCACAACAATTTCAAAACTACAACTAAAAGACAGAACAGACATCATCCAGAACCACAGGAAATTCTACAACTAGAAGGAAAGAGAGGGGCTCACAGAAACCCAGAGGAGCTGCAAAAAGCTGAGGTACAGAGACGGGCGCATGTAGAGAGTGGGTGCCAGAGAACCTGGCTGGCTTTCTCTGGTGGGAGGGAGATGGAGACTCTCAATGGCATTGAACCCCTTATCCTACAACACTAAACCCCAGATCCAGCCGAAACTCATATGGGGGGAGTTTGGACTATGAAAAGGGAGAAGTGCATGGAAATTTAGGGGAGTAGCAAAAGATCAGAAGCTGGTGACGCACACGACACTGCAAGTAGAGGACCGGCTTCTGATTGTGCCACTGGCTTTCACGAGTGGGTGGAAGACAGACCGTCCCAACTGCACCACTTCTAACTTCACTAAACCCCAGTTTCGGGCAAAACCCTGGGGACCCAGACTTTCTGGAGCACAGGGGAGCCGGAATGGCAGCAGTCTAGAGGCACTGCAAGAGCACGCTGCTCCAGCGATTACCCAGTCACGTGAGACTCAGGGCCATGGAGGGCGGGGCCGACTGGAAGGCAAGGCGGTCCCTTAAGCCCTGAGACTCCACCCATCCCAAGCTCAATAGAGAGGCTTCTGCAGTTTTGCTAGTCTGCTATCATAAGGCTGAATCCAACACAGAAGTTCTCCCAGCATAGTGAAAATGCCGAGACAAGGGAAGGGATCACAAACAAAAGAAATGGAGGAAAAAAAACGACTGGATATAGAGTTCAAAACCACGCTTATAAGGTTTTTCAAGAATCTCCTAGGAAAGGTGGATAAATTTAGTGAGACCCAAGAGGAGATGAAAAAGAACCAACTAGAGATGCAAAAGAACCAACTAAAAATTAAACATACACTGACTGAATTAAAAAATATTGTACAGAGACCTAACAGCAGACTAGAGGAAGGCAAGAATCAAGTCAAAAATTTGAAATATAAAGAATCAGAAAACACTCAACTGGAAAAGCAAGAAGAGAAAAGAATACAAAAATAGTGAAGTTAATGTAAGGAGCCTCTGGGACAGCTTCAAGTGTACCAACATCAGAATTGTGGGAGTGCCAGAAGAAGAGAGAGAGCAAGATACTGAAAACATATTTGAAGAAATAATGACTGAAAACTTCCCACACCTGGTGAAAGAAAGATTTACAAGTCCAGGAAGCACATGAACCCCAAACAAAAGGAATCCAAATAAGACCACACCAAGACCCATCATAATTAAAATACCAAGAGCAAAAGAAAAAGAGAGAATATTAAAAGCAGCAAGAGAAAAACAGTTCATTACCTACAAGGGAGCACCCATACGACTGTCAACTGATTTCTCAACAGAAACTATGCAGGCCAGATGGGAGTGGCAAGAAATATTCAAAGTGATGAATAGCAAGAACCTACAACCAAGATTACTCTACCCAGCAAAGCTATCATTCAGAATTGAAGGGCAGATAAAGAGCTTCACAGATAAGAAAAAACTATAAGAGTTCATTAGCACCAAACCAGTATTATATGAAATGCTGAAAGATATTCTTTAAGAAGAGGAAGAAGAAGAAAAAAGTAAAGATAAAAGTTATGAACAACAAATACATTTCTATCAACAAGTGAATCTAAAAATCAAATGAATTGAAAATCTGATGAACTGAATAAACTGGTGAATATAATATAATCAGGGGCATAGAAAGGGAGTGGACTTATAATTCTCAGGGGAAAAGAGGTGAGGGGTTGTGCAGGGAGAGACTGGGCAAAAATCATACACCTATGGATGAGGACAATGGGGGGAATGTAAGGGCAGAGGGTGGGGTGGGAACCAGGTGGAGGGGAGCTATGGGGGGAAAATAATCTGAACAATAAAGATTTATTTAAAAAAACCACATGTGTTTATCCATTCATCAGTGGATGGACATCTGGACTGATTCCAATATATGTCCTTATGAATAAATCTGCTATGAACATTTGTGTCAAGTTGGGGGTAGATACCTATCTATCTACACGTATAAAAGAGAAACATGCAAATTACCATCACTCCTTATGCTACCAGCCAATAAGAGTGAGTATGCAAATTAATCTGAAACCATGGTGGCAGTCCTGCCTCCCCTACCCCCCATCCGAAGGTCTGGGCCTGTGGTGGAGAAGTCAGGCGCCAGTGCCTGAGGCTGGCTGCAGCCTCAGAGACAAAGAAGCCGCCTGCCTCCTGATCCCAGGCTGCAGGCAGCCTGAGAAGTCACTCACACTGCATCCCAGGAAAAACAGAGAAGCGGCCCATCCCCCAGTCCTGGGCTCCAGCACTTGCAGCTGCAGCCCAGGCAAAGGCTGTAGCTGGCCTGGGCTCCTATGGCTGACCAGAGGGAGGGAAGCCTGGATCCTGGGTGCCTGTAGTCAGCTGAAGGAGGGAATCCTGGGTCCCAGATGCAGGGCTGAGGCGGCAGAGGTGGTTAGGGGCAATCAAGCTAGCAGGGGAGCAGTTAGGGACAATCAGGCTGGCAGGCAGTAGTAGTTAGGGGCAATCAGGCAGGAGACGAGCAGTTAGGAGCCAGCAGTTCTGGATTGTGAGAGGGTTGTCCGACTGCCGGTTATTCTCTGCAGGGTCCCAGATTGGAGAGGATGCAGGCTGGACACCATTCCTCCCTACCCCCCACACTAATTTCATGCACTGGGCCACTAGTATATAATAATAAAAGTGTAATGTGCTAATTAGACTAGATGTCCTTCCAGATGACCTTCTGGACAAAACTATGGGGGCAAGGGCCGAGGCAGAAGTAGCAGAGGCCCCCGGCCACCATGATGGGTGGGGGCTGATGCAGAGGTGGCTGCCACAGCAGAGGTGGCTGCCACAGCAGGCAGGGGCTGAGCCCCTTGCATGAATTTCGTATGTTTACATTACTCTTGAATACCTAGGACTGAAATTTCTGGGTCAAGTGCAACTCTACAGTTAACCTTGTGAGGAACTTACAACCTGTTTTGCAAAGTGCATTATCATTCTTTCCAGCAATATGTGACCAGTTCATTTTCCTGCATGTGGACAGAAAGGCCTATTACTGTCTTTCTTATTATTGTCATCCTAATTGGTGCGAATTGGTATTTCACTATGGTTTTGATTTACATTTTGCTAGTGACTTAAGGGTGTTGAGCATCTTTTCATTAACTATTGGCCGTTTGTATATCATCCTTTGAGAAATGTCTATCCAAATCTTTTGCACATGTTGTTTCTGTTGTTATTGTTGTAGAGTTTTAAAAACCCTTTATGCAATATAGATGAAAGTCTTTTATCAGATACATAATTTTCAAATATTGACATTCATTCTGTGAGCTGTCCTTTCACTTTCTTGGTGGTGTTTTTGAAGCACAAAAATTTAAATGCTGATGAAGGCCAATTTGATTTTTCTTTAGTCACTTGTGTTTTTGGTGTTTTATTTAATATAACATTCTTAATCCAAAGCCACAAGGATTTACTCTTATGTCTTCTTCTAAGAGTTTTATAGTTTAGCTCTTACATTGAAATCTTGGATCCATTTTAAATAAATTCTTGTGATTTAAAATGGTGTGAGGTAAGGATCCAACTTTATTATTTTACCTGTGTCTGTCCAGTTATTTAGCATCATTTGTCGAAAAGACTGCCCTTTCTCCATTGAATTGTTTTGCATCATTCTTAAAAAAATTCATCATAAATTCAAGGTGTTTTTTTTTCTATACCCTCAATTCTACTCCATCGATCTGTGTCTGTCCTTACTGCCAATCCCACACTTTTCATGACTGCAGCCTTGGAATAGGTTTTGAGAGCAGGCACTTTATTCTTCTATACCAAGTCTGTTTGGATATTATGTGTCCCTTGCATTTCGGCATGAACTTTAGGATCAGCTTGTGAACTTCTGTAAAGAAGCCAACAGGAATTTTGAAAGGTATAGAGTTGAACCTGTTGATTGATGGAGGCTATGGTGTTAGGGTTCACCAGAAAAACAGAATAGAAATGTACATATATATAGAAAGAGATTTGTGATTTTAAAAAAATTGGCTCACATGATTATAGATAGAGGCTGTTGGGTCTGAAATCTGCAGTCTGGGACAGCAGGCTTGAGACCAGAAGAGCCCATCTTACAGCTCTAGTTTGAAGACCAAGGAGAGCCGATGAATAGTTCCAGCCCAAAGTCTCCGGCTGCAGAGCCAGGAGGGCGGACAGTGCAGCTGAAGTCTGCAGGCTGCCTTTGCTCAGTCACCCCTCCAGGGCAGGCCTGTGTTGGAAGGCGCGGCCATGAAGCAAAGTCTCATTTCCCTCCGGGCTGAAACACTCAGGACAGTGGAGAATTCCCGTTTCTGCTCAGGCCCGAGGCCCCTTCTTCTGAACTGATACACCTAATGCACCACTGCTCGGGACAGCAAGGGCCACACACCTGTGTGCAGGCAGGCAGGTGGAGCCCAGAGGCGTCTGTGCCGAGGAATGTCTCTGGACATCCACATGCACGACGCAGCCGACCGTGTTCCCAGTGACCCTGTTTATCACTGAGAACCTGCGGTGTCTGCTCCCTGACGCGGAGCCTTAGAGCTCCGTGGGCTTTGCCTGGCATGCTGCCCGTGGTCGTCACTGTGCCAGGAGGGGACAGGTGCCAGGAACCTGCTATCAAGCAGGCTCTTGAAATCACACATGCTCTTCCCAGATTCTCTCACAAGAACACAGGGTGGCCCCCACATGGGACCCCTCCAATGTTGGCCCCATGGCACCGGCAGAGGGTCCTTTCCTCAGGTCTCCAGGCTGGAACTGAAGGTGAGAGCCCTGCTGTAACCATGTGGTCATCATCCTGGCTGCATGCAAGGCCCGCATGGGAGCGTGCCCAAACGTGCTGCCGCCAGACCTCACTTCCCCGGTCCCTGAGACAACTGTTTTGTGGTGCTGAGTGAATATCAAGAGGTTGAAGTCCTCCCCACCACCCACCATCATTGCAAAGGCTGTCCTGGGGTGGGGTGCACCAAAGCTGGGTCCTCTGTCTGGAGACAGGACAGGCCCTACAGTGTTATTCACACTGCACAGCAGCGGAGGCTAGGTGTCATCTCACCCCTAAGTGGGCAAAACCCCAGCCCACTCCCTGGAAGCAGCCCCCATGAGTCATGTGCTGCACCCAGCTCTGCTTCTAGGATCCTAAACAAAACACTGGGGGAAACCCAGTGTGTGTGTAGGGGAACTAACGGTGTTAAGATGGAGCTGTGGGAATGTGGTGCAGTGAGGGCCAGGGTAGTCACCCCGGGGACCACGTGCATAAGTTCAGGGTCAAATGAGAACAGGAGGGCTCGTAGCCATGGAAAGAAGGGTTGGGATGGATTGGGTTCTGAGAGCAGATAGGATTGAGCCACAATTGTTCCGAATTTGTTGTCATCTCAAGAAATTTGGCCCTACCTGGTTTGGCTCAGTGGGTAGTGTCGGCCTGCAGAATGAATCATCCCAGGTTCGATTCCAGTCAAGGGCATGTATCTTGGTTGCAGGCACATTCCCAGTAGGAGGTGTGCAGGAGGCAGCTGATCGATGTTTCTCTCTCATCAATGTTTCTAGCTCTCTATCCCTCTCCCTTCCTCTCTGTAAAAAAATCAATGAAATATATTTTAAAAAAAAGAAAGAAATTTGCCTGTGAATGGAACAAGGAATGAGAAGTGAGTAGACCTCAGGCAGTATTAACATCAACAACGAAGTGTGAAGAGAGGGATAAAAACAGAAATGACCAAAAGTAGGTCCTGGGTAGAAAGGAGTCTAAGTGGAGAACTTAACCATGTGCGGGAGCGGGACACAGAACTGTCCAGGCAGCTCGGTGGGGTCCTTCGGATGCCAGCCCTCCTCACAAGCGTTTGTATAATTTGAAGGTTGTACGCATCTTCGTGTTTCTACCTTAATTCTGATTTATTTTATGCTTTTATTCATCCAATGATTTAACAAGTATGTACTGAGTACCCAAGTGCCTCACATGTTCTGTACCCCCAGGCCCAGCTTTGGAAAGGCGATGAAACCCCTGCCCATGCAACTTGCACTGTGAGGGGGAGGGAAAAGCAGCGATAAAGAAACAGTGACAGTGGGCAGCATTAATGACTGCAACTAAAAGCTTTTGGAAGATGGGATGGAAACTTACTCTTGTGAACCGTGTTACACTTCCTGTCACTGTCAGCCTGGTAAAAAGTGAAGGATGAAAGTTAATGCAAATTGAATGTATTTGCGAAGAAGTAAAATAGAAGAGACTCATTTACACTGAGACGGGTGCAACCACTTTTGGAAGAGATTGGTCTTATCCAATGAAGAGGGATGTGCAACTCTGGCAAGTCTGGCTCTGTCACTCCACTACTAGAGAAAGCTTTGCACGTGCCCCGGAAGATCTTGTTCATGGAAGCCAAACTGAACATGGACAGAAGAATGAATAAAGGAGTCCAGGTCAAGCTGTCACAGTGGACTACTTCATGGTGGTAAAAATGTGCAAGCCAGCACTCTACGCTCCAATAGGCAAGAAAGTGCAAACAAGCTTATGGAGCAGCAGAGGGAGCCCGTGCAAAACTCTCCACTGTATCTGGGCAAACACACACCCTTGTAATTAAACTACAAACAAAGGCAATTGACTGAGAACCTAACATTCCAAAGGGTGGTTCCAGGATGTGGCTGGTGATGTGCAGCGGCCTGCAGACGGCACTACAGGACAGTTCTGGAGCCGAATAGCTAGTGTGGGAGAAACTCTGAGATTGGTTCTCTTTTGGCCTCATATACACAATTTATATGTTTTTTTATGTTGGCAACTGTAGTTCATTTTTTAAGATGGGGAAAAAACACAGAAACCTTGGCTCTCACGATAATTTATGAAAATCTGGGCCACAGTGCACCCTCCTTTTCGAGACGAACATCCTACTAAAAACAGATTTGAGAAAAACTGCCTCACTCAAAAATAGGTAAGAAAGTGCTGGAGAAAGTACAGAAACGCTACAAAAACAAGAATGGAAAAGGATGGGAAAGGAAAGCAAGGCTTACTGAGAACACTCACCAGAAAACCATTGCCTTAGAGCAGAGACAGCTATGACTGAAATTTTTGCAACAAATTACAACACAGCAAGGGTGAGGTCTCATTGCTCCCAGAACAGAAGGGGGACAGCAGGATACCTTGCACTGGAGTTGGCATTGCGGGGCTATGAGAGAAGAGGGTTGTAGTTTAGCTCAAAGAGGAGAAAACCATTTTCTGAGGGGGAAAGGCCAGGGAAGGAGGTTGCTGTTTCCTGAAATAAAACCCTTTAGAAGTTAGTAGTTCAATCCATGTGAATGAATGAATTAAATTTAAAAAATAGATACCAATAGAAGGGAGCCTCTTTCCTGGCCCCCACCCAGGGCTGACCCACTGAGGGTGTGTGCTCCTGCAAGTCTCAGGCCTCTGCTCACACAGCACCAGGCTGGGAGAGCCACCCTCTCCTCCAACACTCCTCCTGACCTCCCTCCCCACCCTCACCCCAGGTCCTTCCAATGTCTTCGGTGGACAGAGCCCTTTCTACCTGCCCCAATGTGTCTTCCTCAGATGGTCTTAGTGCTGGCCACTAGGAAAGAGCCAGGAGCCTCCCTCAGCCGTACCTGCTTCCCAATTTAAACTGCTGGGACCCTGATTTCCTGTAATCCCAGTTGCTGCAAGGTCCAGAGACCTCACCTTTCATTTTCTGACTTCCCAAGGCTTGGCCACTCACATGGGGCTCCGTTTCTCTGCTTCTGCACTTCTGGGTTGTCAGTCTTTGGTTGTGTTACTCTCTGAACTTTAGTTCTTTCCTTTTGGTGCAAAGTTGGGAGGTGTAATTGACTTCACTCTTGACAGACAGTAGAGAGAAGCAGGAGCTGAAGGGGGAAGGACAGTAACTGGATTAGTCCCCCTGAGAGTGGGAGTTGGGCTGGGACAGGTTTGAGAGGCAATTCCCAGAATCAAGTAACCAAGGGAGGGGCAGTGATGTCCCAAGGGTCCCTTTGTGACACTGACTCACACATCAGGAGGGAGCGAGGACAGGCCAGGAGGGCTCAGAAGGAATACAAGGCCCTGTTGCCCAGCAATTTACTAGAAATCCTGCTCTGGGTAGAACTCACCAGGTGAGCTAACAGCTCCAGGATGCAGCAGAAACATGTTCCCCAAATTACCACTAGATGGCAGCACGTGCGCACAGTATTTAAAGCTCCTTCACCAAGAGAGAACATTGCCCTTAAATTGTCTTCCAGTAACACCCCAGCATCATGGAAAATCTTACCCTTAAAGGTTCATGATGAATTATGTTTTTATGATAATGTTTTGCAAGCACATCTTGAAGTAGATACATAGACTCAAAAGATGACAACAACCATGTAGTTAGAATTCTTCTTTTTGGTCTAGAATGTGTAGTATATCTTGCACCTGAAACCAGAAATCAATTATTATTATTATTTTTTAATTTAATATATTTTAAAAATATTTTTAATTGATTTCAGAGAGGTATAGAAACATCAACGATGAAAGAGAATCATTGATCACCTGCTTCCTGCATGGTTCCCACTGGGGATGGAGCCTGAAATGTGGGCATGTGCCCACCAGACCAGAAATTGAACCATGACCGCCTGGTTCATTGGTGGATGCTCAGCTACTGAGCCACACTGGCAGAGCAGTCAATTATTCTTTAAAAAAGGACTTGCTCAGTACAGGTTTCCTATTTGGGCTCATGGCTTGAGACTGGCTATGCTGGATACCGTCTCTGAATCTTCTAACTACTGTTGCATACATTTTTCAAATTCAGCCTGATGCTGGGCACATGTATTATGCATTATACTGCAGCTGGTGGAGTAGCAATTATTTTTATTTTAAATGCAGGTAAAGTTAAGATTTAGAGCCATAGGAACCTTGATAATGGCTCAGAGCTAGTAATCTCCAAAGCATTCTACTGGGCCTCCCAACACTCCCCCAGTACCTGATGGCTCCTCCAGGTGGCGCTCATTTGTCAGTTTTTACTGCTTGAGATGTTGGAAGTCTAGGACCATATTCTGAACTCAAGGAGATCTTTCTCTTCCATCAATAATATTTTGTAAATAATAGGATCATGTTCCATCCAATAACAATTAAGAATAGTTCTTAGTTAAGAATAGTGAGAATAGTAACTAGCAACTTATCAAGAAACATTTAAGATTCTGTACATAGACACTTGATGAATTTTTTTCACTTCATTAATCATAAAACTAAAATTACATTGGTACCCAAAATGCCATGGGTTGGCAAATGACTCTGTAAGTGGCAGGTTACAGGTAAGCATAGAGAGCTGATTTGGTATGGCCCACTTCCAGCCACATAGCTAGTTTGGTGTTGGGCAGGGTAGAGGTGACAGGTGACATGGCTAGCTCCATCTTTAAAAATATATATATATATATTTTATTGATTTTTTATAGAGAGGAAGGGAGAGAGAAGGTTAGAAACATCGATGAGAGAGAGACGTCAGTCAGCTGCCTCCTGCACGCCCCCTACTGGGGATGTGCCCGCAACCAAGATACATGCCCCTGCCCGGAATTGAACCTGGGACTTTCAGTCCTCAGGCCAATGCTCTATCCACTGAGCAAACCGGTTCCAGCTATTTTATTATTATTTTTTAATTTTGGAAATTTGGCTTTTCCTAATTCTTATTTATAACCATGATGGGAGGAATTTAGATACTCTATAAAAGTACTTAAGTAACAGAAAGGTAAATGGATGAAACAGGTAGACAGGGGAAGAGGGAGACAGGCTAAGTCTATTGAGGTAGGAGCTCCTGCCTCCTCTATCAATCCAGGCTGAGCAGTTCATACTTACCCACCTGACAGGTTCTGATTTGGTGGGGAAAGGAAAACAAGCTTTAGTTTAGTATAAGATAAATAGGAAGCCAGGCATTTTCAATAATAATGCCAAATCCATATACTGTGACTCTAGTTTACAATATGCATTTTTACTTGAAAGTTACTAAATGACTAGATCTTAAATGTTCTTACAACAAAAAAGAAAAATAAGTATGTGACTTGGTGGAGATGTTAGTTAACACTGTGGTGATAATCATATTGCAATGTACAGGTGTATCAAAATCAACATGTTGCATACCTTAAACTTACATAATGTTATATGGCAATTATATCTCAATTTAAAAAAGGAAAATATGCCAGATCCTATCAGAGAACATTTGGGTTTTCACTTAAAGTAACATCTCTAATCTTTGATGTATATGCTTTTGATCTATGTGGTTTACATAAGTTATGTAGAGTTATATAAAGCCTTCAAATTAACACTGTAGGTTGGGCATTATCTTTCTTTTACAAACCAGGAAAATTAGGTCTCATGTAAATTTCCCAAGTGATATATGTAGAGAATAATCGAAGTAGAGGTCTTTTGTGCCTTTTTAAGGACAGGAAAAATACCATATAGGAGAAGGAGAGGTTGAATGGGTAGGGAACTGTCAGATTTCAGCCAGGCCTGCAGACCAGCTGAGGCTAGTTAGTGGCCCCGAATGCAGTGGGGCCAGTTAGAAGTGCTGCTTGCTGTCCTCCAGCCCTTACCAGCTGTGTGAGTGAGGACGCAGACAGGGAGGTGAGGTGGATGTAATAAGAGGGGTGTGATGGAGCAAGATGGGCCAAGGCCTTGTCGGAATTGATCCCAACAAGTGACCATTTCAGATAAGCTGGACATGGCAGCAAGTTACACACAAGCATTTTGTTTTCGTAGGACTACATATCACTTTAACCACTGAAAATCCAAATATAAATATGTTTCTCAGTGTAAAATACACTCTAGATTTCAAAGATAGAATCAAGAGATGTAAAATATCTTGATAATATTTTTCTACTATTTTTGCATTTTGAAATAAGTTGGGTTGCACTAACATGTTTTTGCATGCTGGATCTATTGTGTTAGTTGAAATATTTTATTAACATTAATTTTACTCCTTTCTACTTGTTTTAATGTGACTACTAGAAAACGGAGAATTACAATGTGGCTCACATTACATTTCTTCGGGCAGTACTGGGTCAGGGAAAGGTGATGAAGGGAACATGCAGAGAAGCAGTGGGGGACATAGAGCACTCAGCTGACAACTGACAGGGTTCCAGGGACTCAGAGGGTAGTCAGGGTTAGAGAGGCAGGGGCACAGCCATTGGAGACAAGTGATTTGGGACTGAGGGGTCTCTAGGTAGCCCTGGAATTCTTGTGGTACCTGGAAGAAGCAGAGACAAAAGCCAGAGTCTACCTTTTTCAAGGCAAAATGGATGACAGAGCTGTGACTTTTTGGAGGTAAGGAGATGATCCAGTTCTAATCAGGGGCCCCAATTCATACTTTGCCAAGGGAGGAGGCAGAGAAAGCAAAAATATATTTTTTAGTTAATATGCTTTTATTTATTTCAGAGAGAGAGGAAGGGAGAGGTAGAGAGGAATGGAGACATCAATGATGAGAATTGATGCTAAAGGAAAAGTGCATCCTAAGAAAAGAATTGGGAGTTATCTAAACCCCGGTTATTCACTAAACTGTAGGGGGAAGTCTAAATTGAGCCAGAATTCTTTGATCTTAGAATTCATGCCCCATAGCTGGGGGTCAAGCCCACAACCTGGGCATGTGCCCAGAATGGAACCATGACATCCTGGTTCATGGGTCAATACTCAACCGCTGAGCACACTGGCCAGCAGCAAAAATATTTTGAGGGAAGCATCCAACAAGATTTGGATGGATTGGATGTGGGGCCTGGGAGTAACCAGGGGACTCAAGGGTGATTCCCAATATTGGGTCTGAGGATCTGGAAGCATGGAGTTGCCTTTTATTGAAAAGAGAAGACTGCAACTAGAATGCTGGGTAGTATGGGGAGGAAGATACCATGAGTTCACATGGGGACAGATATGTTAGGTTTGAGGGTCCTGCTAAACTTCCAAGTAGAGACCTTAATGAGAAAATTTGCTGGAAGCCAATTCCAGCATGTCAGCAGGGCTGAATCATCTGGGAATGGCTAAAGGCATTTCTCCAAACCTGATTACTTGCTGTCAGACAGCTGAGGGCATCTTAATCTACATGTTATTGCCTCCTACTGGCCAAACACATGAACATCTGAAGGCAGTTTCTCCAAAACCTGATTATCTGACAATGGATTGTGTATACAAACCCTACCCTTTGATGTGTATATCTCCACCTTGTCTTAGGACAAATTGTGTTAATAAAAAGCAAGGGAAGGGATGCTGAGACAGGGAGAAGTTAATTCCTTTAGCTAAGTCTTTTCTGACTCCCCATGATGCCTTTCAAAATTATGTTTTGTCTTTGCACTATTATTTAATTTGCACACAGTGCCTTCTCCAGGTTCCTGAACCCTTAAAGATACCGGATCAAGACCACTGGCATTAGAGATTGGCTTCAGGGGTCGGCAGTTTACAGAGAGGAGGGTGTATGTATAAATCTGAGAGTATGTGACATCTAGATTGTAGTTAAAGCTATGGGGCATGAATTCTAAGATCAAAGAATTGTGGCTCAATTTAGTCTTTTCCCTACAATTTAGTGAATAACTGGGGTTTAGATAACTCCCAATTCTTTTCTTAGGATGCACATTTCCTTTTGCATAGATATCATCTCATTGACATTTAGCTCAATCTAATATGACCCTGACCTCATACTGGGTGAAAGAGAGTACAGAGATTCAGAAGCCAGATTGGTGTTTCTCCAAACTATGGCTACTCACTAGGAACCTGCTCACAAGTTGCTCCTGTCTCATTGCAAACATTTTCTATATACCTGGAATTTTGTTAGAAAAATTAAAATGTTAGGTAATAGACTTTTAAGTTGAACCAGCCACATCACCTCAACTGGAAAAAGTGATTCCCTCCCCATTAGGTCAACTGGTTAAGAAACATAGAGCTTTTTTTTTATACACGGAAATTAGTCAACAGCATACACTGGGGGGGGAAAAGAGAGAAGGAAATGACATCAGATGAGTCTGCTTGCCTTTCTGTAGTTCCTTGGTTAGTGAAAACAAAATACAAAGTCTTGATTATCACATGGAACACTGGGGTTGTGCATTTCTTTTCCCTGGGAACCCCCACTTTTCTACGCAGCCTGCATCTGGGTGCATCCCCAGGAACCCCCATCTCCCACTCAGCCTGCATCTGGGTGCACTCCTGGAACCTCCATTTCTCACACAGCCTGCATTCAGGGTGCATCCTTGGGACCCCCATCTCCCACACAGCCTGCATCTGGTGCACCCCTCATGGATGTAGTAGAGAGTCATTTAAAAATGGTATCCAGGTTAGAGAGAGGATCAAGGACCACAGACCTAAGCTCGGAGCTCCTAGTCCCAATGAGCTGACTTGCTAATAAGGAAACTGAAGCCCAGGAGGGGAACTGACTTGCTCAAATTTAAAAACTGGTGGTGACAGATAAATGGTAATGGAAAAAATAAAATGAAATAACAGAAAATAAATGAATGAATAAATAAATAAATAAATAAATAAATAAATAAATAAATAAATAAACACTGGTGGTGACAGAATCGAAACCAGAGCCCAGAACACTTTCCCACGTCTCTTTGAGCTTTATGTTACAGAAAATTGCAAACACACACAAATGGACAAAATAGTTTAATGAATCCACATATAGTCATCACTCAGTAACAATTTTCACCATTTTGCCTGTGTTGTTTTACCTCTTTCTCCTTCTATTTGTGCTGGATTATTTTAAAACCAAGACCCCATGTCATGCCTGTTGTAAACACTTCAGCATGCTTCTCTTACTGATAGGAATATTTTTAAAATAAAGAAAAACACATGCCTTTCAACATCCAGTAAAATTAACAATAATTTACATATTATAATCTAATACTGTTCCTATTTATCTAAAAGTTGTCATTGTAATTGTGTTCTTTGAATCAGGTTAAAAAAGTCCACATGGCCCTAGCCAGTTTGTTCAGTGAATAGGGCATCGGCCTGTGGACTGAAGGGTCCAAGGTTTGATTCCGGTCCAGGTTACATGCCAGATTGCAGGCTCGATCCCCAGTTGGGGGCATGCAGGAGGCAGCTGATTAATGATTCCTCGTGTTCTGAGTTCGGCTTTTTACTTCCTAAGATGTTGTCTGTTTCCCACGGTGCTCTTGTTCCCTGCATTTCCTGTACATGGGCAGTCAGGTCCAGGTTCGCTCAGACTCAGTGTTTTAGACAGAAAGAGTTGAAAGGAGGAATGTGGACTTGCTCTGGCTATTCACCTGGGGAATATCATAGCTCCTGGACACCTGGTGATCTAAGAGTGCTCTGCTGGTCAGGTGGAATTGGCCTGACCCCTCCTTATAAAGCTCTCATCAACTTTCACACTGTGGATCTAGCCTCATGCAATGTCCATTGCCTGAATTTGTTGTTTCATCATAGCTTGCAAGATAGTGATTTTTTAGAATATGTTCTTATTGATTTGAGAAAGAGAAAGGGAGAGGGAGAGAAGAAGAGAAAAGCATTGATGTGATTGAGAAACATCTATTGGTTACCTCCTGTATGTGCCCAGGCCAGATATCGAAATCCCAACCTTTTGGGGTATTGGACAGTGCTCCAACCAACTGAGCCAAATGGCCAGGGCAAGATGGTGAATTTAAAAATTCTATCACTCCTTTTTCTTCTCTTAGCTGCAGTTCTTCTATAAAGGAAAACGTTTCCTTATAAAGAAAAGGGAATGGCCTGGCCAGTGTGGCGTGGTGGTTGAGCATCGACCTATGAACCAGGAGGTCATGGTTCAATTCCTGGCAACACCCTGCCCTAGACCAGTGGCAAACTCATTAGTCAACAGAGTCAAATATCAACAGTACAACAATTGAAATATCTTTTGAGAGCCAATTTTTTTAAACTTAAATTATATAAGTAGGTACATTGTTATTAACTTAATTAGGGTGCTCCTTCAATTGCACATGCACACCCGCATGTGCTATTCTGTGGAAGAACCACACTCAAGGGGCCAAAGAGCCGCATGTGGCTTGCAAGCTGTGGTTTGCTGACCAATGCCCTAGACCTATTAGCATATGTTTTCTGCCAGTCCAAGGGGCCATGTGATGCTTTCTGCTGATTCTCCTGACACTACCCATTCCTTTGGGGTTACCTAGCCTTTTCTGGAGTAAGCGTTGTGCTCAGTAGGAGCCAATCCTAGGCGCCTAAAGAGATATCTTGAAAGTTCTACTGAGTTTCCTTCCTTCCTTCCTTCCTTCCTTCCTTCCTTCCTTCCTTCCTTCCTTCCTTCTTTCTTTCTTTCTTTCTTCCTTCCTTTCTTTCTTTCTTTCTTTCTTTCTTTCTTTCTTTCTTTCTTTCTTTCTTTCTTTCTTTCTTTCTTTCTTTCTTTCCCTTCCTCCCTCCCTCCCTTCCTTCCTTCCTTCCTTCCTTCCTTCCTTCCTTCCTTCCTTCCTTCCTTCCTTCCTTCCTTTGTTTCTTTCTTTCTTTCTTTTATTGATTTCAGAGAAGAAGGGAGAGGGAGAGAGAGAGAGGCGTCAATGATAAGAGAGAATCATGGATCAGCTGCCTCCTGCACGCCCCCCACTGGGAATCGAGCCCGAAACTAGGGCATGTGCTCTGGCTGGGAATCGAACTGTAACCTCCTGGTTCATAGGTCGATGCTCTTCTGAATTTCTATAGCCCCTTTCTTTGCAGACTTTGGAAGCTCTTCGCATGCCCAGATCTTACACTTTGTTTTTGTTTTGTTTTTCCTCTTAACATGACTGCTTCAGAACCACATAGGCAGAAACAGAAAGGGCATTCTGGAGGACAGGAGACAGTGAGTGCCCAGCTCTGGTCTAAGTGCTGGGGTTAAGCTCTGTCCTGGGGAGAAGGGTGGTAGGGGAGAAGATTGTTGGCCCGCCCAATCTATATTTTGAAGTCCTAACCCCCAACATGACATATTAGGTGATGGGACCTTTGGGCGATTAGGTTTAGATGAGGTCATGAGGGTGAGCCTTGTAATGAAACTAGTGCCCTCATAAGGAGTAAACAGTAAGATCTCTCTCCTTCTGTGTGCATGCAATGAGGAAAGACCTTGTGGGACATGGCAAGGAGACCCTGTACAAGCCAGGAAGAACCTTCACCAGGAACCAATCTGATCCCAGACTTCCCAGTCTCTAGCTCAGTGAGAAATCCATTCCTGTCATTTCAGCCAGCAGATTGGTGGTGCTTCCTACAGCAGCACAAGCATAAGACTAAGGGCACAGAAATCAAAAGCACAAAGCACTGTGCTAAGAGCTACAGGTGGGGTAATGAAGCCAGTGGGTTCTAGATAAACCCTGC
The DNA here is from genome assembly GCA_004026805.1 of Lasiurus borealis. Taxonomy (NCBI): domain Eukaryota; kingdom Metazoa; phylum Chordata; class Mammalia; order Chiroptera; family Vespertilionidae; genus Lasiurus; species Lasiurus borealis. The sequence goes on along the minus strand of PVJN01019016.1, from coordinate 3,936 downwards.
TCTTGTGCAGACTGCCCGGTGCCCAGGGGCCTGAAAGTAGCTGGCCTGGAGGTAGTTGGCCTGGAAAGGCAGGCCACATGGTTCATGGAAGGCTGCCCAGGAACTGGGAGGAATGGCAGAGAGGGGAGCTTTGCTCATTCTTGGCACCATCTGGCTTGATTTCATCGGCACAGATGCAATCTGGCTTGACAAAGAGGTTGGTTTGGCTTAAGGTGACTTGTCTGAGTAACATTAGGGTGAGAATAATTCAAGGCTGTTATCCAGGGAGCCCCCTGCTTTTTCCCAGGGCATGCAGGTCCCAGGTGTGACCCGGCACCAGGTAGGCATGGCTGGAGTCTGAGCAGCACTGGCCTTGTATACCCCATGGGAGTCCTCTATGGCAGGGCATCACGAGGGGTCCTTGGGAGCATCCCAAGTCCCAACCTTAAGCACTTCCCACCTGCAGGTCATACAACAGTGATCTCTATCAACCAAGCAAGCACCCTTCTAATGCTAGGCTAGGTGCTATGTACATTTCTATAACCCACACCATGCTCTGCCAGTTTGGGACTACTACCCATTTTCCAGTCTAGGAGACTGAGGCTCAGATAGAGCCACACAGGTGGAGATAGGATTCCAATGTATTTGATGCTGTAGATGTTAACCCTCATGAGGGGACAACCACGTACTCACTGCTGAGGTTCTAGAGTCCCGTTCAGTACCATCAATGACTTGGTCCAACTTAGGGTATCTTATGGATGTCACTGGATTAATTATGTAAAGTCATGAGCAGTCGCTGTGCCCCAATAGTACCCCACAGAGAAACTGAGGACTCAGCAATAGATGCTGCAGTGTTGAGCCCTTCCTATACTGGACCTACTCCATCCAGGGCACATGGCAGGACCACAGCAGAGGGCTTGCTGCTTCCTATTTATTTATTTTTGCTTCCACATTTTTAACATCACAAGCTGCCGGCTTCCTTATTTCTTAATGTCTCCCAATTTAAAAATAATTGCAAGAGGTGCAAACGTTTTTGAGACTTCTGAAATCAAACCTTATCAATGTGCCAATAAAAGTGCTGGATCTAGCTCCAAACAGGTTTGTGACCCAAGAAATGCCTTTGTAGAGGAAGAGGGTGTTGGTTCTTGGAGATCACCTGTTCCACTGGGTTTTTGAAAATTCCAGACAAATATACCCAGCTGCAATGGAACTTTCCCGTTGGGCATTCTCCACCACTTAGAGACAGGCCCAGAGGGAATCACTCTATCCCTCCCATCAGCTCGGCAGATCATCCATCCAGTTGCCCAAGCCAGATACCTAGAGTCCCAATCAGCATGTCCCATTTCCTGTTCCCTTATACCGTGTACCACATCCACCTGCAGATCCCTTGCTCCCTCACTCCTGCCAGGCTGGTGTTGAGGGAGCCATTATTTCTGAGTGTCTAGCAGCCTCTTCTCTGGACAATGGGAGAAACAGTGCCTGCCTTGCTGAGTGGCTGTGAGGAGTAAAAAAACCCCACAAACTAGCAACTTCCTCATTCCTCTATTAAATATCCACCCATTCAATAAATATTGGGTGGGTGCTTTATTTCCAGGCCAGCAAGATTATTTTGTGTACACTCAAAGGGCTTGTGGTCCAATAGAGGGAACACATGAAAACTCACTGACTACAGGTCTCAGGTGCTGAAGTAGACACCTATATGGGGGGAGACACAAAGGAGGAAGCAAGTGGCCCATTCAATCCAAGGGAATTGGGAGAGATTGGGGACGAGAGGAGGAGAACTAATAGGTCAAAGCCATTAAGCAAGTCAACAGATTGAGCTTGCACCGGAGAGCCCATTTGATGCAGCCCACACCTCCTCCAAAGAAGGAATCATAACCTGCCTTGCTGGCCCCATCTGTTAGCTGCTTCAGCCATTGCTGCCTCCTCCATTTGATCTTCTGCAGGTCCAAGTAGGAGAGGAAACCTACTGCCTAGAGTTCCTGTGTGTTTGTGTGTGTGTGTGTGTGTGTGTGTGTGTGTGTGTCCAGGTCTGCTGTTTGACATTTCTGCTGACTCATTCACAGTAGCTTGCTTGTATGTTTGGTGACCTTTTATGTGGACTAACACTTGGCTTACTTTCAAGGACTTCCCAGGGGCCTGGTGAAAGTGACTCCTTCCATATGAAACCTGCATTTGATTCTGCAAGGTGCCCCAGTCTACCAATCAGGAAGCACTTGAAAATTATTTCTCTGTTGGGGGGTGTCTTTTTTGTTTTCTTTTTTGATATGACAGTGCAAATGCAAACCTGGAACCCGTGTGAGGTTAAACCTATGATGTGAAATTTTAGGGTAGACTGTTCTATTCCTTAACTTTGAGCAAAACCCCAAGACAGATAGTGACTTGCTGGTAGTGGTTTTTGTTTCTTTAATCCCGCTTTCACTCAAACTACAACCTTTTGGCTGTAGGGTCAGTCCCATTCTACCTTGTACAGGCCAAAGACAGTATCTCATCTCCCTCCCTAAGGCTTTTGAAACTCGGTCTTTAGTTTTCTGGAATAGAAGACTCTATAGGGCAGGTGTAGCCTCAATTTTGGCTTTCTTTTTTGTGGATTTTTTTCTTGCTTTCTTGAGAGTTTGGTCTATTATCTTAAATGTGCTTGTTTGTGGGGGGAAGTTGTTGCAGGATACCTCATCTGCCATATTGCTGAAAGTGGGTTTCCATGAGAAACGAACAAAACCAAGCCTTGATTTTGAACTTCCAGGTTCCAGAACTGTGAGTAAATAAATTTCTGTTGTTCACACCACCCAGTAGTGTTTTGTTATGATAACCCTAACAAGTACAGTGCCTATTGGTTAGCTTCAATGGTTATTAATAGTCTGCCCTTGTTTCATATTACCCCTCCTCAACATTCACTTTTTAACTTTTTGCTAAATTATTTTTTAAAAAAATATTTTTATTGATTTTTTACAAAGAGGAAGGGAGAGGGATAGAGAGTTAGAAACATCGATGAGAGAGAGACATCGATCAGCTGCCTCCTGCACGTCCCCCACTGGGGATGTACCCGAAACCGGGATACATGCCCTTGACCAGAATTGAACCAGGGACCTTTCAGTCCACAGGCCGACGCTCTATCCACTGAACCAAACCGGTTTTGGCTTGCTGAATTATTTTAAAGCAAATCCATAGGATTACTTTGCTGGTAATTGCATCATTATATATTTCTAACAGGCAAGAACTTTTTTTTTTTTTAACACAGCCAGTCTCCATGTGGCTTTTGACTAAAAATCCCAAATCTTGGGATTGATTGTGGGTACCCTTCACACATGCTCCACTTGGCCTTTGGGGAAGAAATGGCATCTGTGATGGGGCTTGTTGGCAAAGTCCCACCACCACTTCACCGTATAGCAGGCCAGGTTTTTGCTGCTCCCAGCACTTGGCTATCCCCTCAGCAGTCAGCAGCTACCTACTAAAGCCCGCACTTTTACCAAGTCCCCTGGACTGGATGGAGATATGCAATCTGCCCACCTGTTTTCCTAAGGGTTTTTTAAAAATTATTTTTAAAATCCTCACCTGAGAATATTTTTCCATTGATTTTTAGAGAGAGTGGAAGAGAGAAATATTGAGAGAGATACAATGATTGGTTGCCTCCTGTATGAGCCCTGACTAGGGCTGGGGCTGGGGAGAAGCCTGCAATTGAGGTACATGCCCTTGACCAGAATCAAATCTAGGATCCTTTGGTCCACAGGTTAACCCTCTATCCACTGAGCCAAACCAGCTAGGGAAAATTATTCTATAACTGAAGTTTGTACCTCTTAATCCCCTTCATCTATTTCATCTGCTGAAAGTAAGTTAATGGATTGGAAGACTCAATCCAAGTAATCCATGTATGCATTCATAGGGGCTACCCACAGGACCACATTGGTGACCTCAGATCCAGGCTCTATTAGTTGAGGACACTCAGGATCTTAGTCTCTT
>PVJN01019015.1:0-37987 GCA_004026805.1 Lasiurus borealis | reverse complement strand
ACCGGCTGTTTCCGGTGCCCTGAAAAACCCTTCCCCCAGATTCCTCCAGCAGTTCACTCCCTCACCCGCTTCAGGCCAGTGCTCACATGTTCCCTTTTTCATGGATAATCCTCAACAAATAACACTTTTTTTAATTAAAAAAATATATTTTTTTATTTCAGAGAGGAAGGGAGAGGGAGAGAAACATCGATGAGAGAGAGTCCTTGACTGCCTTTCTCCTGCTCGCCCCCTAACTGGGGATTGAACTGGGGATTGAACCCTGACCTCTGAGCCTATTTAAAATCTCCACCAGCCTGAGCTCCCTTCACCTTGTCAATTATGCCCTGGAATTCCTCACTGCCTCAGAAATGACATCATCTACTTAATAGTTTCCTTTGCTGTCTCCTCGCCGCCATAACTAGCCAATCAGCTCCGCCGGAGGAATTTTTGTCCGTTTAGGTCACAGCTATCTCCTGAGGACCCGGAACGGTGACTGCCACCGAGTAGATGCTCACAAAAGCGCTTCGGGCAGAAACTGAGGAAATCAGGGGGCTGAGAACCTAGAACCGATCTCTACCAGGGTGAGTCCCTCCTGCTCACGAACAACCCCAGACGAGGTGGCAGCGGCAGGAAGATGACCTACCTAGATGGGGCCGCTGGAGGGAACAGGGCCACCAAAAGGCTTAGGCTGGCCTTCTTCTGCTTCCACCTGGGCCCTGGGCCAGCAAGGAGGGGGAAAGACCTGGCCCAGGAACCATCTGGACGCACAGCAGGGCCCAAGATGGCCCGGGGCCCAAGGGAAGTGAAGCTAGATGGGAGGCCGAGGATGAGGCTGAGCCTGGATCCGAGGAGAGAAGTGGGTCATCTGTTACCTTGAAATCAGGTATTCCTCCAGCGGCCCCCACGCCCTGCCTCTGCCCGCCCACGAGAAAGACCGCAGTGACTAGGACGACTTCTGTCCAGAGAACCCGGGACACCGACAAAATCCTGGCCCAACACGGGGCCGGGGACTGAGGCAGGTGCAGTATGGCCAGCTCCAAGGACTGTCTTGTGTCCCGCATGGCACAGGTCCCCGGTCCACTGGTCTGCTGTTGCAGGGAACAGTGGGGCTGGATGGACAGTAAGGAGGGAGCGAGAGGAGCTATGGGTCCATGACCTCTAACTGGAAACTCCAAGGGCTGGACAGGTTCCAGAGTTCGGTTTTATGGGGAGTTTAGGAAGATGGGGTACACAGTCTTTGTATTATGCAACACCCCCAGTAGGGGGAGGGGCCTGGGTGGGACCCTGTGAGCAGACACACCTGAACGTATGAACTTGAATACTCATAATAGCCAAGGGCACTCACCTCCTCACACTACACCGAACCACTGAGGACAGTTGTCACACTCTACTGAGCTCCAGAGGATCGTACCAGCCTCATCTTGTGCGACTTCCCAGAAGCACACGCCGGGCCCTCACTGTCCTCCTTTCCTCAGCAGATCTTAGACCTTCGAGAATTCCCCTCTGCATTGTAACTGCTATCAGCACCTGCAATTACCCTTTATCTCTAACTGCCGCCAGCTCCCAAAGCCCCAGCCGAGCACAGAAGCTTCAAAGTGAACTCCTACCGCATTCCTGGGTCCCTCCCCAGCCCGGCTGCCTGGTGGCTTCTCCACCTCGCTCCCCCGCTCACACACTGTGCTCCCTGCGTGATGCTCACCCCTATCCGCCTGCCCCTGGGACCCTCTGCCGCTGACCCACATTGGCATTCGCCCTAAATCCCAGTGAACCTGGCACATCCCTGACCTGTTTCTGTCCCAGCCCAGACCCCTCGGCAGATAGGACTCTCATCACCATATTCTGGTCCTCCCCGATCCTGTCTCTGCACCTCCCTTCGGCACGAGCTAGACCTTCGATTCACCCTGACCTCTATTAGAACACTCGGGGCCTCACACAGTGCTTCCCAGCAGCATGCCGTGAACCCTTCCCCAGCCCTATCTCTCTCCAGGGTCAAGCACAGGTTATAACCCTGAACCCTTCCCCAGCCCCATCTCCAGCGGCAACAAACTGTTATAACCCCAAACCCTTCCCCAGCCCTATCTCCAGGGGCAACACACTGTTACAACCCCGAACCCTTCCCCAGCCCCATCTCCAGGGGCAACACACTGTTACAACCCCGAACCCTTCCCAGCCCCATCTCCAGGGGCAACACTGTTACAACCCCGAACCCTTCCCCAGCCCCATCTCCAGGGGCAACACAGTTATAACCCTGAACCCTTCCCCAGCCCCATCTCCAGGGGCAACACACTGTTATAACCCCAAACCCTTCCCCAGCCCCATCTCCAGGGGCAACACACTGTTACAACCCCAAACCCTTCCCAGCCCCATCTCCAGGGGCAACACAGTTATAACCCTGAACCCTTCCCAGCCCCATCTCCAGGGGCAACACACTGTTATAACCCTGAACCCTTCCCAGCCCTATCTCCAGGGGCAACATACAGGGTTATAACCCTGAACCCTTCCCAGCCCTATCTCCAGGGGCAACACAGTTATATTATATAATGGCCTGACCCTCATTAGGGCACACAGGTCTTCGTTCAGCCCGCACACCCCCCCTTCTTAGCACACATTTCAGCCCTCCATGGCTCTAATCCACTTTAGAACTCAGAGACATTCACATATTCCTGGTTCCTTCCTTCTCTGCTTCAACTCATCCACAGCTCGAAGCCTGGCCGATTCACACTGGGGCCCCTTCACGGCCCTGATCCCCCTCCTCGCACACTGGACACCCTCACCCGCTCTGCCCCTCATTAGCACTCCCTGGAACCTCGGCCCATCCGTGGACACAAGAGCGCACTGTCTTCTCGATGCTCGGACTCGCATTAGCATATTCCAGATCTGCAGGCGGACTCTCCCGCAACTGGCACACATTTCAGGGCCTCCGCTGCTCTAAAGGCCCATCAGCGGTCCCTCTAACTTCCCATGTCACCCCACCTCCTCTTAGCGCACCCCAGTCCTGCACCCCCGGCCCTCATGGACACACACTGATCTCACACCATCTTGATCCTCAATCCACTGAACCTCTTACAGCCCGGAACACTTCCCTCATCCACAACTGACAGCCATTAGCCCAGGCTCAGGTCTTCCACCCCTCTGCCCCCCGAAAGCACAGACTGGGCCTCTCGCTCCCCAGACTTTCATTACCTCATGCACATACCTCTGCAGCTATGACCCCCCTTAGCCAGGCTCGAAACCCTAGCTCTTCCACTGGGCTGCCCTCCATGAGCACATTCTGGCACCTCACCCGCTGCGGTCCTCGTGGACAAGTACACCATCTTAACCCCATGCTGCCCCTCACCACACCGGGCCCCAAACCCTGGTCCTATTGGCACATCTTCCGGGCCCTCTCCCATCTTACCCCCCCACACCCCCCGTTAACACAGAGGGCATGGCCAGGCAGAACCCAATTTGCGCATGTCAGCACTTCTCTGACTTCCACTCGCCTATCATACACGTTTGGGGCCCTCCACCCTCCGGCACCCACCCCACTAGCACCCCCTGGACCCCGTGCCTTACACATCTCCGATCCCTCCGAAACTCAGGCCCCCCCCTGGGCCAACCTCGCCTCTTTCACCACCCTGCCCCCCATTCCTGCACCCTCTAGCCCCGGGATCCACCCCCTTCCCCATTAGCAACTTCCCATCCCCGGCTCCCACACTGGGCCCAGGGCGGGGCCAAGGTCAGGGAGGCCCTGAATGACCCCCTGCCCTGGTGCATGCTGGGCAATTCGCTGCGGGGTGGAGGCCCATGCGGGCAGTGCAGCCCAGACCCCCCCGGGCCCCGCCTGGGGTCGGGGTGGCTTGTGGAGAAGAAAGGGCAGCCCCCACCCCACGTCTCGGTGACGCGCTCACCGGCGGGGGCGCGCGAGCAACCTCAGCGCCGCGGGGCCGGCGCGGAGGCGCCTGGGGTGGCGGCCCGCGCTGAGGCCGCGCGACCTCCTTCTCCTCCTCGGGTTCGCCGCCGGCGCCCGTCCCAGTAGTCTTCGGCCATGGCTGCTGGGCCCGGGCCGCCGCCGGCTGAGGAGGAGGAGGCGGCGGCGGCGGCGGCGGTGGCTGAGGCGGCGGCGGCGTCCCGCTCAGCCGGCCATGAGCTTGGCCGCTGCGGGCGAGGCCCCCGAGGTCGTCGGCGCCGCTTCGAATCCGAGAGCTCACGGCGGCTCGCGGCTCGGAGCCCGCTGCTCGCGGAGACGCGGTGGCTCCCAGGGCCGGACTGCCTGCGACCCAACTACCGCGCGCGCCGCGCTTCGCGCATGCGCACGCACGCGCTGGCCCGGGCGCAGTGGGAAGGAGGGGACTCACCTCGGACTGCACGTACCAAGAGACCCGTCCGCCGCGGGAGGCGGCGCGGCCATTGCGCGCCCACCAGGGGATGTGGCGCCAGCCCTGGAACGGCGCCAGGGAGGACGGGAGAGGTGGCTTGGGACTCGGTTAAGACCTGGCTAGAAAACTGCTAGCGAGCGGGCAGCAGCTGGAGACCGGCGTCCCGGTCACCACTTGCTCCCCCTACGCGGTCTCGCTTGGTACATCCCCATGATAGCAAATGGGACTTTGGCAAGGAGGAAAGAGAGAGGGGAGGAGGCGGTTTTAGGCCCTGGAGGTGCCTTGGGCAGCGGGGATTTTGGAGGGTCGCGAGATGACTTTTCTGGGAAAGGCTGCCCCGAGAATCATGGGCCTTTACCCGCCCCGCTGCTCTCCCTCCCGCCGACCCCCTCCCACACCGCTAGCTGATTCCCACTGTGACGGCGCGCGGCCCCGCCTTTTGAGGCTGCCGCGCGGCCTATCGGGCCGGCTCCCTGGGGTGAGGCAGTGCAAGAATGAAGGGCGTGGCCGAGCCGAGGAGGCGGGACCTCGCTGCCTACCACACCTCTGCCTGGTTTTCATGGCCGGGAAGCGGGCCCTCCTTTTTGTTCCGAGCTCCTCTCATCATAGGCCAAATATCCCGCAAGCTGATTGGTCAAAAGAACGTTCAATCAACCTCTGTCCCGCCTTCAACCCTCCCTCCACCCTCCCTCTCTCAGCCAGGCTCACGGGGTGGAGCTTAGGCTAAGAAAGGCGGACCTTGAAACAGGCAAGTGCATTACTGCGCATGCTTGCGACTTTGGGCTAAAACCCGGGTTTCATTTGCGGCTTCAAAAGTTTTTGTTTGCTCCCAGAATGAAGTGTGTCCTGCCACCTCTCAACTATCTATTTATTTTGCCCGCCCGAGCCCTGCCCTTGACTCTCCTGGCTCCGTGCTTTAACTTCCTGGGTGCCTGCGGGGTCCAAGCATTGCCCGGCAGACCTCATCCCGCACCCCTCTGCCTGTAAGACTCCCCACCAAGTCCCAACTCACAAGGCAGCAACCTTCAGCGGGTCTTCCGGGACATCTACACTGCGCCTCGGCCTCAAGCCGGCTTCACGCCTGTCCCGGGCCGCCCTTTATGACAGCCTCGCTCGGCCCAGTTATTCAGAAAAGGTTATACTGGGCGCCCATGAGGAGACACGGTACTTGACAAGTCTTCTGTGAGCTAAGCAGGTCCCTGACTTAATGGCCCTCCTCTCCTTCCCCGCTTTCTCTCACCCCGCTGCAGCCATCTTCGGCTGCTGGCTGTTCGTTCCCGAGAAAAGCGGGCACAATCCCGCCTCTGGGACTTTGCACTTGCCGCTGTTCCGTCTGGAATGCTCCTCCCTCGGATACTCAAGGGCCTCATCTCCTCACCTTTCCCAAGTCCTTGCTCCAATGTCACCTTCATGAAACCTGCCCTGACTGCCCTCTTTAAAAATGCCTACCTGAAGGAGCCCCATCATTTCAGGTTGTGCTACTCCAGATACCCAGAACTGAGTGCAGGGGGGAGGAGTCTGTTGTGAAGCTGGGTGAGGGGCAGAGGTCTGAGGGGCGTGTAGAGGCACACAGAGGCCACATGGGTGCTTTCAACTGTGTGAAGTGTTCGGCCAAGGCCAAGGGCAGGCAGAGTGTGCAGTCCTGTTGGGGCCTGGAGGGAGCCTTCTTATTTGCTACTCTAACCAATTAGCCACCCACAGCTGACTCTCTCTCCTCAAAGTTCAGAGGCCTCGGGTCAGACAGACCAGGGTGGGGGAAGGGGAAAGAGACAGGAAGGACTGGGCGGACAAGGATCCTTCCCTCCACAGGTGCCCCTCAGCTCAACACTCAGAAGCCCTGTTGGCCTAACATGAATAGGGCATGGCAGACGGCATACTACAGGAGATGGAGACGGTCGAATTGGAATCCAGCTCAAATAAATTGGCCCCAGGTACCTGTTCTCTATGGCCTCACCGGTGCCTCCGCTTCTTCCTAAGCAGGGAGGGAAGGAGGAAGAAGGTGGCAATTCCCACATTTTCAATCTCTGCCCAGGAAATAGGTAGCTGGGGGTGGGAGGTGGGGAGGGGGGAGGGTTAGCTTTTTGGGTTACCATCGGAACCAGACAGCTCCAGGAAGTCCTCTCCTTCCCTGGAACCAGCAGGACGTGCCATGTCCGAGTTAATAACTGTTTATTAGGATTCAAGGTTCTGAACAAGGGAGGAAAGCAGTGGCAAGAGGGATCAGGGACTGGGGAGGAGGAGGGAATACCAGGCTTGGCTAGCTGGGCCACTGCCACAAGTCAAATGGGAGCCCTCGGCGGGAAGGGCTCTGGAGAAGGGGGGCTCGGGGTCAGCGAATGGTGTAGCGGACGTAGGGGACCTCGACATCCTCGCCGCTCTCGTCGTTGCAGCACAGCTCAAGCACCAGTGCCCGCACATGGCGGCCCAGCTTTCGCTTCGACACACGGCTTACGATCTCCGTCATCCTGGGGGCAGGGAGCAGAGCGTCAGAGGTCAGAGACCGGAAGGGGGAGAGAGGCAGGAGCCGAAGCGGGGTGAACAGGAGTGGGAAAGCCGCAAGCTGAGGCTCTGCCACCCAACTCACGGTTGATCCAACCGTTCCTTGAGCTTGGCGGCTGGCATGAAGAAGGAATAGAGCATGGACACGCCCTGGGACAGCATGGTGATCTCCAATTTATGCTCTGTCTGGAGGGAAGGGGGGCGGGCGTGTCACAAAGGGGGGCAGGGCAGGCACACGCATGCTCCGCCTCCATGGGGGGGGGAGGGAGGGAGGGGCCTCACCTTGAAGTAGTCAAGGAACTGTTTGAGGGTCATCTCCTCACCATTAGGCTGCAGCCCCTGAACCTCAAAGCGATCCCACAACGTCCATTCTCGGGTATAGTACTGCGGGCAAGAAGCAGACCAGTGTTATGGGGGCCGAGCCCCATCACTCCCCCCCCCCCCCCCGAGACATGCTAGGCAAGCCCACAAGCCTCTTTGGTCCAGAGTTGTCTTGTGGCTTCCAAGCACTGAAACCTTATGGTAACTGACAGGGCCCTACCTACGTCATTGTAGTCCTCTCTCTTCCTCCCCTCACTCACTGTGTTCTAGCGACTTCTCTGTCAAACATGCCAGCCGGGCATACTGCCACTCTTGCAGAGACTGGTCCCCCTGTCTGAAACGCCCTCCTCCCAGAAGCCTGCACGGTCTGTCTCTTCGCCTCCTTCAAGTTCAGACTCAAACTTCATCTTTTCAGCGAGGTCTTTACTTCATTTAAAACCCCAAACCCAACCCCTTACCAGCCGGCACTCCTAACTTCCTTAGCCTGCTCTTTTTTTCTGGGGGGAAGGCGGTTGCTCAAGAAATATTTAAATGAACTAATAAATGAAGCAAGTGAAAGAACCTAGGATAGTAAGCACCTAATAAATGCTCGTTGCTATTGCTGTCCAGTTATTAACAACCTCCTATCACGTGTCCCCTGTTTTCTGAGGGCTACCACAGGCAGAATAAGACCAGCGATTGGCACGAAGAAGGTACTCAAAACATGAGTGGATAAACAGGGGTCACACTGACAGAAACCCCCACCGGGCAAAAGCCTGGGAAGCAAACTAGAGCCAGCTCGAGAGACACACCCCAGCCAGAGGCCCGCCTCCCGGATGCAGACCCTCACCTGGTGACGGGGTGCGGGAAGGGGCTCAGAGAAGGCGAAGAAAGGCAGGGCCAGGTTGAGGAAACCATTCTTATAGGAGTCAAGCCTTCGGTGCCCCTGAACCACCTTGTACAGCTCCAGGCACACGAGGCCAACCACAGCCGCTGTGGTGGTGGCGATGGCGGGGATGATTTTCCCAGCGATCAGCTTGCTCTGTGAGGCGGGACACATCAAGGGAGGTGGTAGTTCAGGAGGAGGCGGTGCCCGGCCTGTAGAAGGGGGGGAATGCCGGGAACGCCAGCCTGGGAGCGGGTGACCCCGCGGGTGGAGACCCCCTCACCTTGTGCCGGTCTGCAGCGGGAATGTCATAGTTCTCTGCCCGGAGGTTGGATGCAGCCACAATGAAATCGATGTGGAAGTTGGTGTCGTCATCCTTTGGTGGGCAGGGGGAGTACAGAAAGGTGATGGCGATCAGAGGGGAAGAGGATTCCTGGCCTTTGGGGGCACTGCCATGACCTGCTGGGCCCTCTTGGATCACAAAGGCCTGGCTGGGAACCCTTATTTGTTCAGGGCCGGCCGCATGGCAAGCCTGTGACCCGATCCCTACAGGGGCCGGGGGCCGCCTCCAGATCCCCAGAGACCTGTCCTGCCCGGCCCACCCCCGTGCCTGCCCGGGGTCCTCACACGGCACCTTCTCAAAGTCGATGGGGTACATCTTGAACCCGGGGAGCTTTTCTGGGCTAGGCAGTGTGGCCTTGAGCTCCTCTAGACGGCTGTCGTCTGCAGGAAGAGAGCACACACCACAGCTCCTTAGGTCGCGAGCCAGGGTCCGAGATGAGACTACAAGCCCAGGTTGGAGCAAAAGGGGTTCACACAGGTAAAGGGTTTGAAAAGGAAAGCCACCCTGGAGGAGGGGCAAGGGGAATGTCAAGATCTCGAGAGATACTATGGGACTTAAATGTCACCAGAAGAAAGTGGAGGTCCAGGTGAGAGCCGGAGGTCTTAGGGAGACTGTAGAGAGAGGTGGGGAGACATTAGGAAGAGATGGGGAAGGGGGGATGCGGAAGATACAGGGAGAGGAAGCTGGGGGGAAATATGGAGACATGGGTGTAGAGGAATGATATGGAGGGGGAGAAAGAAGGCACAAAAAGGGGAGAATAGAGGTGTGTAAGAGGTTGACACAGGTGGGAGGTTTTACATACATTTCACAAATGCCCCATATACATCAGAGAAGAGGGAGTATGTGGATGAGAATAAAGGGAAGAAGGGAAGAAATACACAGAGAGGAACATGTGGGGTATATATTTGGAAAGGAAGACGGGAGGTGGCGAGAGACAGAAGACACATGGAGTGTAAGGGGGAGGTGGAAGGGAAATGCAGGAGACACAGCATAGCTGCGGACACATAACCTCTGGAGAGAGACAGAGACAGGTGGAAGGGAAGGGACATGGATAACCACAGAGGCCAAGGGTCAGCAAACTAAGGCCCCGGGACAAGACCGTTGGTGGATATGCTATCTCCACCCGGCCCGCATGACAAGATCAAGAGGAAGCATTTTTCCTTTCAAGGTGGACACACTCGGAACAAGAGAAAATCAGCGGGTAGTTGACCCGAGGGCCACGGAGTAGATAAGAGCTGAGGAGTAAGGAAGAATGTGCCCTAACCACCCGTCCGCATTTCAGGAAGGGCGGCTCAGAGGAAGGTGTGCGGGAGGCCTCAGGCGGGGAAAGCAGAGCAGAGCCAGGGACACAGGACTGAGCCGGGCAGGGGGGGGACAAGTAGGATGGTGACATCTCACCAACAGAGGCGCTGGCGCTCTGCAGCTCCTGGTCAGAGACGTGGATCTTGACACCAGACTTGGGGGTGAACTCGGGGACCTGAACGGACTGTAAGAGCGTGGCCACGGCTGCTCGGTCCTGAGAGCCGCCCAGTCCGTAGGTCTGGGCGAACAGGTTAGCGGCAGCCATCACGTAGTCCAGATGCAGGGGCTAGAAGGGGGAGCACCATCAGGCCGCATCCGGGGAGTCTCTGTCTCCTCACCCGCCCCCGGACCCCAGGGAGGAGACTCACATTGTTGACATCAAAAGTGAGTGGGTGTGGACATCGCTTGGGTCCAGACCAGAAGGGCGCTCCGGAGCTCGTGAGCTAAGGGAGCAGAGGTTTTTGAGGAGCAGGATGGAGAGGGGAGCCTCTCTGACCTCCTGACCCCTCAGCTTGGCCCTGGAGGGGCCCTGACTCAGTCCAGCTTGGCACGCACAGGGGCCTGCAGCCAATCAGCAGCGACCCAGACCGCAGGGTCGGTCCTGCAGATGGAAGTTCCAAAGCCAGGCGGCAGCAGGGACCGCGCTGAAAAAACTGCCACCAATCCCTGGGCGTGTGGTCTGTGCAAGACACACAGGCATTCAGTGAACTTGGATGGGTGGCCAAAGACTATAGAAACGGAATATTAAGAAATACCGGGAAGTCCTTCCAAAAATCCCCACGAAGTAGGTGCTGTTAGCTCTACTTCACTGAGGGGGAAACCGAGGTGCAAGGAGGTTATGTGACTTGCCCAAGTGCAAACGGAGCTGGGGTTTGAAGCCACACGGATGCCCGTGCTCTCAGCTCCAAAATGTCTCCCCCATAACTCCCTCCAGCCCTGAAAGCCGGTCTGACCCAGCCCACAGCACAAGTCTCTGCTCCAAGGACAGGGGGCGGAGAACACGAGCCCCCCATGCATGGGGGTGCCTGCCACAGACGGACTGATGACCGGGAGGAGCCCCGTGGTCGGGGGGGGGGCCCACAGCAGGTTCCCAGTTCCGATTTCGCCGCAGAGACCTGGCAGTGGCATTACCTGGTCAGGAGGGAAGTTGTGCAGCAGCTGCCGGATGTTGTTGGAGTACTGGGTGTGCCAGTGGTGGCAGGCCCAGGTCACACAGTCGGCCCAGGTCTGTGGCCGCTGCAGCAGCAGGCTGCGCTGCAAGGCCTCCAGCACCTCCAAGGGTTGGGTGCCCGCCAGCCGCAGGGTCCGCTCCACAAACTTGGGGTCTCTATGGGGAAGTGGAGTGGTCAGAGGGGCAGGATTACATGGCGGCCCTCGGAGGGGGCTCCAGGGCTACCCCCCTTTCTCCTTGGAAAGCTCGTCCTGACCCACAGTGGTAGGGAGCCCAAGCATTCACTAGGTCAGGTGGCGTTTCCCTGGTTACACTGAGGAAAGCAGACAGGAGGGGAGAAGAGGGGGGCGTTTGGTACTTACGTGAGGTACTGGTTGACGTTTTCTGCTGGCTGCTTGAAGAGGCCTTCGAACTCATCTCGAGCCCACTGCAGACAGAGCACACCAATTACTGGGGGGCAGTGGCTGACAGAGGGGGTTTCCAGACACAGAAAGACCATCAGTGAATCCGTCAAATACGAAGAGCACTGCTCTGGGAGGAGGAGAGCCCCGCAAACACGGCTCCTACACTTCCCCGCCCCTAGCACCTAAATGAGAAACCAATGAACCTGACCTTGACAGGTCTTTATTTTACAATTCTTCAAGCCTCAGTGGTTATAATAGTCAATGTAACCACTTACAAACAACAGCAACAAAAAAGTCTTCTTAAGCTTCCTGTACCTTGATGTTATGTCTCAATTTACAAAAAAAAAGGTCAAAGTTGAGACTTTGTATGTGGAAACACAGCCACCTTCTGCAGAAGCATGCTGCAGGGTCAGGGGCTGCAGGGTCAGGGAGTGCGGGCTTGGGATGTCCATGAGGGTCTAGTGCCACATCATCCCATGTCACATCCCACATGTCCATGTCTCTTTCCTCCAGCACACACAGAAAAAAGACATAAATCTAAGTAGAAGATGTGACAAAACAGGAACAACTGTTAAATCTAGGTGCCGAGTGGTATCTGAGTTCATCCTAGTGCTCTTTATACTTGTTTACAGGTTGAAAAACATTGTAAGATGAAAGTTAAAAAAAAAAAAAAGGACCAACCCGGCTAGAAACCTAGGCTGCTGGGTAAGACGTGAAGGACGGAGGGTGGAGAGAAAGCACATCTCATGCTTCGGCTCCCCACACCTGGAGGCCAGGCCCGCGATGGGAGAGGAAGGGTGCCACCTCGCTGCCCTCCCCCCTCCCCAGCTGGTCACCTGCAGGGTGTGCTCGATGGCGTTGGGGAAGTTCTTCAGGGTGCAGATGGGGATGGACTTCTCGGGCGGGTCCTGGCTAGAGCTGTACGACTCGGTCAGGAAGGGGATCACCACCTGCACGTTGCCCTTGGTGCCCAGCGTGCCCGACTCCAGCAGTGGCTTCCGGTAGTACACACAGCGGCGGTCCATGTACATACCTGGGGGTGGGAGGGAGGGGCATCAGGAGAGGACAGGAAGACGGGCACCTCCGAGACAGACACACACACACACCTGCCCTTGACCTCCTCACCCGCCTCCAGACTTACGGGCATCCACGTTGTCCAGGGCATTGGCCACCCCGTCCAGGTTTTGAAAGAAATCGTCGTCATAGATGCGCTCCGTGTCAGGGCCCACCCGGTTCTGGTGGCTGGTCACCCGGATGTGCGGGTTCATCTGGCGCACAGCCGCGGCAGCAGTGTCGGACTTTAACTTCTGGCGGGGGCGGGGGTGGGGGGGAACAGAACTCAGTTATCCGTGCCTTCACCAAACCAGCCTCAGGAGGCTCCCTGGCTTAGCAGGAAACAGTCCATGACATGGCCACATGGCCGGGGCCGTGACGAATGTGGCAGGGACTCGGTGGAAAGGGAAGCAGTGACCGCACAGCGTCTGGAGACAACAGGCGACCCATGTGCTCTTTCGCCTCCACCATGTCCATTATTCTTTCAGGGAGCAGCACCCAGGATGGGGGGACATCCCCCCAAATGGAACAGGACGTAAGCACACAGAGAAGCAGGATGCTCTCCAAGCCCCAAGTCAGGTCCTGTCCCCCCTCTGCTCATAACTATACCCCAGCACCCACTTCCTCCACTGCCCCCCCCCCAACTCTGGATCATGGTCTGGGCACTATTCTTCTCCCTTGCATCCCTCGAGTCTGCAGACCCTTCCTCAACCGCTGTGACCAGAAGGGCAAACCCACGCCTCACTATTTCCTTGGCTTGGAAGGCTGGCGCCTGGGAACTGGGATTTCGGGAGGGCTCCCACCATTCCTGAGAAGGAGGCTCTGTGTGCCTACTTAGGCACACAATGTGGTTTGTGCCCGGCACCTGCTTTCCTTCTGGAAGCTTGCAGCTTGGGTATGTGTCCAGCGGAGGGTGCCTATGTGCCCAGCCCACAGTAAGAATCCCGGGCGCTGCGTCTCTAAACAGCCCCGCTGGTTGACAACATTTCACATGTTACGACTGACTGCTGGGGGATTAAGCGTGTCCTATGGGACTCGACTGGGAAAGGAGACTTCGCTCCGGTGCCCTTTCCTTTTGCTGATGCTACTCTGCATTTTTTTTATTGATTTTTTTTTTACAGAGAGGGAGGGAGAGGGAGTTAGAAACATCGATCAGCCGCCTCCTGCACACCCCCTACTGCGGATGTGCCCGCAACCAAGGCATATGCCCCCGACCGGAATCGAAACTGGGACCCTTCAGTCCGCAGGCCGACACTCTACCCACTGAGCCATTCTTTGGTGGAAGGATTTATAGCTGTGAATACGACTGGCTATATGCTGTGAGCTCTCTCTGTGAATCACTGAACTGAGAGGGTAGTTTGGAGGACCCCCACCCCACAAACTGTCCTAACAGCACTGATAAGAGGTCAAGGAAAAAAAATTTAAAAAGCTGAGAAATTGTAGATTCAATGAAAAGGTTACTCACATCACTGTTGGTTGAATGAGTGGCAGAGAGAAACGAAAGGGAAGAAAAAGGAGGAAAGGCCTCCTTTCCGGGAGGAAGGTGAAATGAAAAAGCATCCCCCCAACTTACCGTCACATCCCAGGGCCGGAACAGAAACTGTCTGTTCAGATTGGACTTCTCGATGGTGTCCATGTCTGTGACGACAATTTCTCCACCCTCCCCGCAGCCCAGGCCAATCATGGTGAAGTTCTTCAGCAGCTCGCAGCCGATGGCTCCGGCGCCCACCTGGGAGGCAGCCCAGACAGAACTTGGTTAACGCCGGTGGGCAGTCACCCGGCACTCCTCACTCCCCCTGAGGACGGCCGGAGCCTGGCTGAGGGCCGAGTGCCACACACGGAAGTGCCAGGCTGTAAGAAATAGGCTGCCCCTCAAGAGAGATGACAGCAGAAGGCACGTGACAGAGGTCTCAGAACCAAAAGACCCCCCGTCAGGAGGCAGGAGACCCCCGGAGAGGTGAAGGGACGCGGTGGTCCAGGGCATCACTCACCAGGAAGTACTTCTGTTTGCCCAGTTTCTCTTGCATGTCTGAGCCGAACACGGCCACCTGGCCATCATAACGGTTCTGGCGCTGGGGAGTGAGAAGGGAAGAGGGTCAAAGAGGGGCCGCGCTGGCCACGCTCCCCAGCGGTGCCCTCCCCGCGGGCCACACTCACATACCGGGAGGCACTTGTCCTCCGTGAGGGCCTCCTTGTCCTCAGGGAGACACTCCAGGGCATCAAAGTACAGCCACTGCATGATGGGCATAAACTTCCCAGAGCAAGCCTGGACCCCGGGAAGAGAGGGAAAGCGGTCCGTGGTTGATGGGGGCAAACCACAGGATAGCAAGTGATGGAGTCAGGGAGATTCCCGGCCCCTCCCCAACCCTGCCATTCACCACCTAGACTGACCTTCATGACCTCTTGGGCAGCCAGGCCCCCAATGAAGGCGTTGATGGGTGCCAGGTCCCCAGCAGCCACGTAGGCCAGCTTCCGGATGAGGTCCTCATCCAGACTCTCCTGCTGCACGGCTGGCAGGGCTCGGGCATTCACGGCCTGCGCTAAGGCCACCAGCTCCGTGGCATCCTCCTGGTGGGGCAGAAAGAACCCAGAATGCACCTGTCAGGCCACTGCGGGAGAGGGTGCAGAGGCAGAGAGGCACGGCGGGCCTTCAGGGCCCAGGTCACCTGCCCTGGCCCGCTCACCCACCTCGTTGTGGGGCCGAGGGGGCTGGCCGTGCTGGGCACAGAACTGGTGAAGGGCCTGGAAGCCAATATGCAGCTGGGCGGGGCGGGAAAACTTGGCGAAGTCCGTCATCACGAAGTCGGGCTCCACCAGGGAGGCCAGCAGGGATTTCTGTGGGAGGGGGGACAGCGGAAGCAGAGGAGAGGAATGGAGAACCTGGAAGTGCCCGGAACCGCCCCCAGCGCCCCTGCCCCGCCGCACTCACAAAGCTGATCTTCTTGGGCACTTTGACCTGACTGACGATACCGCCGCGGATATAGTCAGAGAAACCGGAGGTGTCACAGATGCTAAAGGTATAAGGACCTGCGGGAGGGAGACGGGGAAGCGGTCAGACTGCCTGCCCCCCCGAAAGGCCGCACCCCCCCAAGCTAAGGAAAAACCCACCCGTGACCTAGCTCAGGCATCAGGAACCATCTCTCCACCCCAGGTCCCACGTGGACATCAGAAACCAGCTCCCTTCTGCCCCAGATCCAGCTCTGAGCCCAAGAGACCCCGTGTCCCTGACCCCAAGTCTACACTGGGGGACAGTCCCTTCTCCCTGTCCCAATCAGCGCCCCTCAGCGTCATTACCAGGGACCTGTCCTCCTGGGATCAGCTCGGACAGAAGACAGCATCTCTCCCCCGTGCCCACCAGCTGTGCTGGGGCGTCTAGGGACTGTTTCTGGCTCGACTCGGCCCCTCAGACTGTTTCTCGTTTCCTTCCTCTCGCTCGGAGTCCAGGGTCGCACCTCCTGTCTTCCCATCCCGCACCGGCCCTAGCTTACCCAGGACTTTGATCTCCATGGGCTGACTTCCGTTGAGTTCAACCATGCCCTGCACTTCTGAAAAGGAGACAAAGTCGCCACTCTCAAACCCGTGCCGGGCCTCGTCCAGGCAGGTGACCACACCAGGGTTGTCCTGGTGAAAGGGAGGAGGAGTCTTCAGGGGCACACTCCGGGGAACAGGAGCAGACGCGCAGGCCTGCGGCCGCTGCCCCTCTGCGTGCCAGGACCCCCGCGGCGGGTCCCCTCACCTTGGTAATCATAGAAACCATAGCACTGAGTGGCTGTTCCCCATTGGAATCGGTGAGGACCATTTCCTCTCCAAAGTCACAGAAGAGTTGCCTGCAGAGGGGAGGGGGCAAACAGGGCTGATGCGGGAGTTCCACGCAGAGAGGGACCCCGTCTGTCCCTCAAGACGCTGCAGGTACTTGCTGAGCAAACTCAGCCCATCCCTGAAGGGAAGCGAGCAGTGTTCTTGCCACAGGGGGAGGCGAACACACAGAATCTCAGACCCGGGTGGCTGGCCTGGCCGGGATGGCTCAGTGGATACAGAGCGTCGGCCTGTGGACCGAAGGGATGAGGGTTCGATTCCAGTCAAGGGCATGTACCTTGGGTTGCAGGCTCCTCCGTGGCCCAGGCCCTTGGTCAGGAGGCAACCCATCGATGTGTTTCTCTCTCACATCGATGTTTCTCTCTGTCTTTCCCTCTCTCGAAAAATCAATGGGAAAACATCCTCGGGTGAGGAAATAAATACAGTGGTACCTCGAGATACGAGTTTAATTCGTTCGGTAACCTTGAAGCGTGGGAAACTATGAGACGCTCGAGTCACGGTAAACTGGTGGGTCGTGTGCAGCCGGCCGATCCGCGCAATGACTCCTATCTCCAATGTTGCTCGTATTTCAAAGCAAAAATCGCTCGCTCGACAGCTCGTATCTCAAAAATCTTGTATGTTAGGGCACTCATATCTCGAGGTACCTCTGTACATAACTAAAACCTGGGTAGCTGAGGGCAGAGAGAGCTTGGGGAGGTGTGTGTGTGTATGTGTGTGTGTGTGTGTGTGTGTGTGTCTTGACCCGGGCCTGGTAGGGTTTGGGGGAAAAGGGTGGGGACACTCACCCAAACAGGCCTCGCGTGTCTGCCACCACCAGCTTGATGCCCCGACTGTGACAGAACTCGCCCACCAGCAGCTGGTCTTCCAGGGGGCTGTTGGTGAGGACCACCACCTGTGGGCAGGCAGAGGGGCGGAGGCTCAGCGGCGGGAGTGATTGAGCAAGGCTGGTGGGCGGGGTCAGAGCGCTCGGTGGGCGGGGTCAGAGCGCTCGGAAGGCGTGGGGGGTCCCACTCTTTCAGAGATACAGAGTGTCTACTATGTATCAGCCTCGGAGCGGTGAAAAGGTGAAACTCCAGTGAAGAGAGAGGAATCCCTGGGAATCCCCGGGGCACACCAGGCAGGGCGAAGAGGCAGCTGGAAAGACAGGAGTCTGGACAACGCCTGACTCATTCACTTGCCGCCACCACCCACTGCTGCCGGCCTACAGCCCTGCCGTGCCCTGCGAGGCGCAGGAGAGGCACAACTGTCCCGGCCCCAGTGTGAGCTCACCCCCACCACACCCACCCGCTCCCCTTTCTCCAGACAAGGCCAGTCCTCGGGCCTTTGCTCTCTGCCTGAGTGAGCACCCCTCCGCCCCAGGGTGAGCCCCTACCCCTGGACCTCCGGGGTTCCATGGCAGTGCGTCCTGGCTGCTGGGACACCCCGGGGCAGTCGCCGCTCTTTCCGGCCCGAGTTTTTATTTAACCAACCGCCAGGTGGCCCTGATCGTGTGCCAGCTGCTATGCTAAGCGTCTCGCCCTCACAGAAAACTACGGGGTTGGTTTTACTGCCGCACCTGAGTCCACAAACGGGAAGAAGGCAGGCACAGAGTAAGCGACCTGCCTGAGGTCGCGCTAAGAGCAGCAGGGACTCACGCCAAGGCCACCTGGCCCCGGTATGTGTTCTGTCCACACGGCACGCCCGCTCCCCTCCCCCAAAAGACAGGCCTAGGGTCTCCATCCTGCCTGCTTCCCCGAGATGCCCCGCCAGCACGAAACCCGGCACGTGGTCAGTCCAGTAACAACAGTGGACACTGAACACGCCACAGAGGGGCTCTGAGCGAACGGGCTGGGTCCGAGGTACCTGAAAGCCGCTGAGGAAGTCCTCCACGAGGGGGCCAGTGTAGGCACTGACGGGCACGTAGCTGTTGAGCTCAGCGAGGCGGGGCTGGGAGACCTCGGCCCGGTTTTTCCCAATGTCCTCCTCCCGCAGGTAGAACTTCGAAGTAGAGGGGGGGGTAATGAAGTGAAGCGGCCGCAGAGCCTGGGAGGTGAGAGGATGGCTGGTGCCTTGGCAGGGGACAGAGGGGCGGGAAGAGGTACCTGGGAGGAGAGGTCAGCCCACTGGGCAGTGCCTTGGTCATGGAGGGTGACGGCCTTGACCCCGCCAAGGATGATGTTTTTGGCAATCTCCACGCCCAGACCCCGAAGGCCTGATACCAGGACGCTGGACGTCTGCAGCCGTTTCATTGCATCGTGGCCCAACACGTATCTGCCAGGTGAGGGAGGGGGGGAAGCAGGGTCAGGGCCTGGCCCTCCGGCCCACATCCTCTCAGAGCCCCCCCACCCCCCTACGGCTCCATCAGACCTAGGCCCCACTTACAGTTGCCGGGAGTAAAGGCCCTCATCTATGTCTGCTTCATTGCCGTTCTTTGCCATTCCCTGGGGACAGAGGGCGGGCACAGGGTCAAGGACACAGGAAGGTGTAAGGTGTGGGGTATGGACGGTGCTACAAAGTATATCCCCCACAAACCACAACCACCCCCCCCTGGCCTGCCAGTTGCAGGAAGAAGACACTCACGTTGGTTGGCACCGAGGGCACTTCGGACAACACAGAGTGGGCAGAGGAACAGTTAGAACCCGGCTTTGGATCAGGCCCGGACACGCGACGTTTCTTGGACAGCGGCGAGCTGGACATCTGAGGGGGAAAGCGGGGTCAGGTGGGCCTGATGAGCACGTGTTTCTGTTGATTAGCGGGGGGGGGGGGGGGGGGGGGAGGGAAGCCTCAAGGGCTAGCACCTCCCGTTTCCAAGAAGAGAGAGGCCCAGAGAGGTGAGGCCATTTGTCCGGGGTCGCCCAGCTCTCGGAGCTAAGATCGGGACCCGGGTGGTCTGGCTTTGCAATCCGTGCTGCCCACCACGAGGCCGCGGGCCCTTTGCCCCAGCCCAGCAGAACGAGGGAGACACCGCTCCTGCGGGGGGTGGGGGGGTAACAAGAGCGTGCCGGTGGGGGAGTCAGAGGAGGGATGGAGATTCAGGTCAGCCTGCCCCTCCTTGTCGGACCGCACTGAACCTCCAGGATGCTCAGTCCCCGCACCTGTCAAGTCGGGCTAATAATACCACTCACCTACCCCGTGCGGCTGCTGAGACACAGACCACAGAGCCTGGCCCAGAGCAGATGGGCAACAACGAGCAGCCATTGTCCTCTCCCCGAACCCTCGCGACAGGGGTGTGGGGGGGAAACACGACCTGGACATCCATCAGGTGGGGTGATGGCAGAGGACCCAGTTCCCAGAGGGGCTCAGGGAGGGGTTTTACAAAGCCCCCCATTCCTCCAGCACCCCTCTGGGAGGTACCCAGGCCAGGAAGTTGGCAGGGAGAGAACACACCCCCGCCCCACAACCCAGCCTGGTCTTCAGAGTCCCTTAAGCAGGTTAACAATGGTTAAGTGCTTATTAGAACCCTCCCGGGCTAATCATCATACTAAGTACTTCACACTGTGCGCTCAGGGCACCCTCAGGAGGTGGAGCGCTCTCAGTCCCATTCCCGAACTCACACTGAAGTGGGGGGCGAGGGGAGGGGAGTCCCATAGGGACTGAGGTTCCCACCAATGACCAAGCTCCGCTGCGCCCGAGCCCCGCCTGCCTCCCAGTGTGCTCGGGCTGAGCATCTCGGCCAGGCAGATGGGAAAACCTGAGGTCGGAGGGCAGGCGAACTGGCCAAGTGGCGCCCGCTAGGTGCCAGAGACAGAACAATGCAGCCGGCTCTGGAAATGAAACCCAGGGGCGGGGCCGGGGCCTGGATGCCCTCGCCAGAGACTGCTCCCCCCTCGCCTCCGAGGCTCCGCCTGGCCTCGGTTCGACCCGGGGCCTTTCCAGCACACAATCGCACCGAGTGCCCCCGCTGCGCGGAACGCTCCGTCTTGGCACCTGTCACAGCGCAGCGCCAGGCGAGATGACAGGAGGGCCCCGCCATCTCTCTGCCCGGGACTTCGTGCCTGTTAGCCCAAGCGTCCAGGAAGGGCTTTGTCTCGCCCTGACAATAGCCCGGGCCCCGATAACCTTATGCCCGCATCACAGAGAACAAAGGCCAATCACCTGCCCAGAGCCTGCGGGGCTGTTTGCCAAAGGCCTCCTGGGGGAATAGACGCGGAGGGATGAGGGGGGAGGGGGACCCAGGAGGCAGGAGACAGGCTAGGGCCGGCGTCAGCCAGCTCTGTTACCGGGAATGCTACCAACCAGCCAAGCTAGGAAGAGATGTGGTGGATTAGGGAGGAAAAGGCCAATCATATTTTCCCAGTTCCTGACTCTCTGACCTGGTGATCTCATTTCCTCTCTCTGAGCCCCGTTTTCTCCCAAAGTGGGGACGAATGGAAAGAGCCTCGAGGGGCTGCTGGGAAGGTGTTTTGTTGTTTTTTTTAAATCAAGGTCTGTGGGCAGAGCTCGGTGATCTGAGAACAGAAGCAGGCTCCTCCCTTGGCACAGGTGGTGGCTGGATTACTTAACTCCCTGCCTTGTCACTGGTTTGCTGGTTTGGGACACGCCATCTCCCGGCGCACTAAACCAGGGATGACGGAGCGCCCCAGAGATCTGGCGTGTCTTCACCTTCCACCTCTGGACCCTCCACACGGGCCTGAGCAGGTTGGGGTTCACGGTTCTCGAGGGGAACTGCAATGGCAGAGGTTTGAAGCAACAGGCCAGTCTCGAGGGGCGTGGGCCTAAACACCCCAGGGAGGAGGCTCCAGATCCCGCACCCCCCCCACCGAATCGCTCTCCTTTCTCCCTCGGCGTATGCGCAGACCCCACTCAGGACGCAACTGTTCAGCGCGGCTGACCTGGGGGCTCCAAGAGTTTTTTTCCAGAACTTGCCTGAGGTCTCCAAACTGGTGATTTTGAAGCCTGCGCATTCTCTCTCAACTCAAACCAGGGCAGGCCTGAGGTAGGAGTCCTGGAGCAGGTTTGAGAGTGGGCGGGCACAGGGTCGGGCTATTGGGATGAACCTAGGGCCCAGGCGGCTGGGGCCTGCTAAGCCTCCTAGGAGGGATTAAGTGAGAAGTCCCTAGGAACATAAGAGAGAGGAGTCAGGAGGCAGTGGTCTGAGTGCAGGCAGGCTCCGAGGAAGAGGAGGGGGATGCTAGAAGCCCTGGGGCCAGGTGGAGGAGCCTCACATGGTGGCAAAGAGAGCTTTGGGGAAGGGCCGAGGAATTAATTACACTGGAGGTCCCCGGAGGCTACAAGGAGGTAGAAGGGAAGCTGCTTGGGTAATGGGGGAGGGGTGTTCTGGGGGCACCAGAGGCTGCAGGAAAATGCTGGGGTCCGCGGGGAGGGGGTGTTTTGCATCAGGAGGATGCAGGGGTCCTGAGGTTCTTTCGGGGGGCAGGTGGCAGAGAGAAATCTCAGATAAAAAAAAAAAAGGAGGACCTGCAAAGACGGACAATAGGGGCTTTCAGGGAGAAGGGTGTCTTTGACAGCCATGCCAGAGTCCCCAGGAGGCCAGGAGGGTGGATGCTGGGGCCCAGGGTGGGGCTGGGAAGTGGGAAGGGGTTTCTATGGTAGCGCGAAGGCCCGGTTTCGATCGCATCCATACAGGCGATGGATCACATCATCTCTGAGAGGGCAGAAAGGGGCGGCTCAGCCCAGATGGTTCTGGGCCTGAAAAGTTCGGTAAGCAGATATGGGCCGGGCCGCCCTGTGGGGTTGGGTTTCTTTGACGGATGATGGGGGATGCTACGGAGGCTGAGAGAGAGAGTTAGAGGCCGGGAAGCGGGCTTTGCACTCTGCTGGAGAGCTGGGACCGCCGAGGGAAGGGCCGTCTGGCCGCGATGTGGGTCCCCAGGAAACTGAAAACGAAAGCTGAGGGCTGAGGGCCGCAGAGGCTGCAGACCCGGGGAGGGGCTCAGGGTGGACTCGGAAGGTGCCGGGCGCTAAGGGATCTGGAAGAGAAGCCGGCATGCCGGTGCGCTTCCGAAGGCAGAGGTGGGGTGGAAGGGTGGGGTTCGAGAGGCCAGTGTCTGGCGGAGGGGGGCCAGAGGCTGGCCGGGGGCTCTCTGGTGGAGGATTGTGTCTGAGCAGACCCTCTCTGGTGCCTGCCCCCCCCCGGAAGGCTCTGAGGGGAGATATGGGGGCTGAGGTGCATCTGATGGGGGAGATGCTGAGGCCCGCGAGGGGCCGTCTCCGAAGAGAGCGCTGCGATCGGGAGGCATTCCTTTGTCGGGATGGTTTCTAGGAGCGGCTTCTAGAAATGGCAAGGAGGCTCTACAGGGAAGCGCTGAACGCAGCCGGCTGGATCTAAGGGCCGGGACCGGAGGGTTTCTGATGCAAGATGCTCGGGCCAGGGTGGGGTGGGGAGACCTGAGGTGTGGACTCGGGGTCCCTGACACGATCGCCGTGCCTAAGTGATCTCTCAGGGGGTCTAGTCCCTTTGGAAGCTTCGAGGGCGGACAGTGCGCGCGCGGTGGCGTGTCAGAAAGAAAGATGCTAGAGAAGGATCTCAGCAAGGAAAGCCTACGAACCCTCCCGCCCCGGGGTCTGGCCCCTCTTGGCAGCCTGCGGGGGCAAAGAATGAGGGTCTCGGGGTGTCTGCAGGGAGATTTGAGAGAAGGTCTTTCATACTTGGCTGGTCCCTTACGGGAAATGACGGCCCCGCCCCAAGATCTGCCCCCCTCCACCGATCCCCAGCATCTCAGGCAGCACAGTCCGCGCCAACATCGGCCGGGCCCAGCGCTGACCCCGTTCCCCTCCCGTGCATCCCGAACCCCCTGCCAAAGGTGCTGAGAACAGCCATTCGTTACCAATGCCGGTTCCCCGGGTCGCGCCGCCGCCAACTCCTCTAGGAGCCGAAACCGAGCTCGGCCGCCACCCTCCTTCTCTTCTTCCCCGCTGTCTGCGCCGCTAAGAGTCGCCGCCGCCCGAGCCGCCTTCTCCTCCCCCGGCTGTCGTGGCTGTGCTCGTCCCTGCCACCTCCTTTAACTCAGCAGCCGACACAAGATGGCGGCCGTTGAGCGCGAGGCCGGAACAAAACCTTCGGCCCCACCCCCAGGAACCCGGATGCAAGGAGACCGCGCCCATTTTGGTCCCGGCCCGTCTGTGACTCATTCACAGAGGACGAGCTCCCTCTGGCGGCTACGATGGCGCTAGCGCTGAAGCCAGGTGGGAGAACAGGTAAACCAGACCACGCCCCCGTGAACCTGAATAATGAACATTTGCTGTTGCCGTGGAAACCGAGAAAGGGCCCCGCACACGGGACACACACACACACTTCCTGATCCTGAATTATGCATGAGGCCAGGTGGTTGGGTGACGAGCACCCGGCCCCCAGAAAGTCCCCGTTAAAACATGGAGCCACGCCTCCCCTGCTCATGAATAATCAATGACTTGCAGCAGCCCGGAAGCCAAGGAGACCGAGGCCGCATCTTTCATGAATAATGCACTCATCCTGGTGGGCTGGAACAAAAGGGCCAGGTCCGCCCTATTGCTGCATCCAACACCCCGTCAGCAGGGAAATAGGGCTACGACAGGAAACACGCCCCCCCTCCCACCACCCCGCCCCCGCTCATGAATAATGAATGACGAAGCTGCAGTAGCTTAACCTGGAAACTCGGGGAGGTCACGAAAGGTCCCACACACTTATCATGAATTATGCATGAGGCCGGATGGACAGCCCTGCCCAGCAAGGAGGGATGAGGATATTCCAGCAAGGCCATAAGACCACGCCTTCCTGCTCATAAATAATTAAAGACCCAGGATCCGAGCCATAAGGGAGATGTACTTGCCTCCTCCCCACCCTGGTCCAACCCAATCCATACTCACTCACGCTTTTGACAGGTGCCTCAGTTTCCACAGCTGTGAAATGGGGATAGTGCTCACCTCACAAAGGCAATGTGTGTTATCAAAAGTAGAGACTAGCCCTGACTGGTGTGGCTCAGTGGATAGAGCATCGGCCTGCGGACTGAAGGGTCCCAGGTTCGATTCTGGTCAAGGGCATGTACCTTGGTTGCAGGCACATCCCCATTGGGGGGCGTGCAGGAGGCGGCTGATTGATGTCTCTCTCTCATCGATGTTTCTAACTATCCCTCTCCCTTCCTCTCTGTAAAGAATCAATAAAATATATTTTTAACAAATTAGAGAATAGAAATTATGGAATGAGTTCAGGGCAGTGCTGGGACAGGACCCTGACATTAATATGAAATATATAAAAATGTGAATATTATATATGAATACAAAGGTAATATGTCCCTCCTGGAAGCACACTGGGATGCTAAGGCCAGCAGTGTCCATTAAATGGGTAGGGCAGACTACCAGAGCACCAGAGAGAAACCCTGGGCACAGAAGCACCCAACACTGTTGAATAACAACAGATCCCATTAATACATACGGCGGCTCCTGTGCTGTTTCCTTTCCGTGCATTGGACCACCGATCAGGAGATCGGTTCCTTCTTGTTCTTCAGGTCGCAGCTCAAAGGGAAGAACCTCCTTAGAGGTCTTAAACCCTCGCAAAAATCATCCCTACCCACGGATGGCTGTGTGACCCGGGGCAGATAGCTCACTTATCTGGGCCACTGTTTCCCCACCCACAGAGTGAGAACAGTGACTTACCTTGTCACGGCGTTTCAGTGAGTAAACATGCAGGAAGGGCTGAGAACCGTGCCTGGCACATCGTGCTAGACGACTGACATTAGCAGTAGTACCATTAAATTGGGGAGCCCGGGGGTCGATTCTAGCATCTGATTAAAATCGCAGACTGGAGCCAGCCTGGTTAGGTTTGAACGCTGGCTCAGCGACTCATGGACTGTAACTGTAGGCAAATTACTTACCCTTCTGGTGTCCCAGTTTCTTCATCTATTAAATGGGATAATAATAAGCTACCTCCGAGGGCTGTTGTGGGGATTGATGGGCTAATAAAGTGCTACAGGCATGTAAACTAATCTGATCGCCATGTTGCCTATACTGTACCTATTTTTCGGGCTCACAGATTGGCCAAAGATCACCCAGCTGGCGAGGACGAACGGGATGGGAGTCTGGAGCCCCTGCTGATAATCTGGGATCAGTGGGTTTATAAAGAAATGAACTGTGTATGAGGGAGGCCTCGTCCGGTCCCTAGAGGAAAGGTTTTTAAATCCTGGAGACACTCGGGGCAAGCGAGCAGTGGATCATGTAGATGAAGCCGTGTAAGCCACGCCCCCCTCGTGAATTATGCACAACGCCCCTAGAAAAGCTAGAGAAAGCTCGGAAAGCTACTCACCTTTACGATTTATCACTGAGTTCTAGTTTGCCAGAAAGACTGTCGAACGACCCTTCAGCATGCTCAGCCAACCCTCTTGAATAATTCACAAGTCATACTTGCAGCGCACTAGGTGCAAAAGAGGTAAAGATGGACTTCCTCACAGCCCCGCCTCCTCATGAATAATGGATAAAGCCGGGCTAATGAAGGCTCGGTGGAAGGAACCGGGTCCCCTCAGGAAGCGCTTAGGGCTTCGGTGCCCCTTCCACAGTACGGGCTGGGGGTCCCTCTCCCTCTCCCTACCAACTTGTGGGCCCGACGCCTCTCACTCTCTGCCCCGGATGCCCAAGCACGGGGGACCGCACCATGGAACCAGAGGTCACAAAGGCCACGGATACCCTTACAATGCCACGTTGGTCCCGAACGTTCCTACAGTCACCGGGACCTCTCTTGAAACAAGCCATCCCCCCATTCAGCCTTGACTTCAGGAGCCTCAAATTTCACCTATCCCTTTCGGGAGCGCCCCAAATTCTGCCCCGTGAGGAGAGTACTCATACATAGACCCTCAAGGTCTCATCAAACATCCTTCTCTTCTACCCTGTCTTTGGGGGCGATAGATACATCCTGCCTCCGAGGGATCCTCCCTGAAACACACTCCCACGTCCCACCTCGAGTTTCCAAAGACCACTTGCGTAGGGTCCCTCTTAAAACAGCCACCCCTAAAAGCCACCCGAAGCCTCTAAACATGCCCATTGGGGGGTCCCCGAAACTGAAACCTCTTCCCTCAGATGCTGTCCACGGGCTTGTGGCGGGGGACACACACCGAGTTCTAACTCACCCCCTGCGTCGAGCGGAAGCCTCGTCTTCCTGCTGGAGATGAGCCGGCGCCACGGGGCAACGGAAGACCAAAGCAGCTCCTCCGTCGCCCGAGAGAAGCCAGAGTTTGCGCGGAGCTCGAAAGCGCGGGGCCTTGGGTGCCTCGGTTGGAACGTACCACCGACGCTCACCTCAGAGGGGTGTCCGCCTCAGCGCCCACGCCGCCGGCGGCCCGCGTCAGACCCAAACACCCCTGCGGGTTGTAGTCCTTCCCAGGAGCGCGGGGCATGCTGGGGGTAGTAGTCCGGCCCAGCTGGTGCTTGGTGCACGTGGTGAGCATCCGCGCCAGAGTATTGGAAAAAGTAAACCTGAACTGTGGAACTCTGGGAGCGGTGCTCTGGGGCGTGGGAAAGGGCAGCGGGACGCTCTTCCATCCGATCGTTCCCTTATTTCCCGCCTTATTCATCCTCAGAGACCTGCCCTGGTCCCCCACGTACAGCAGTCGCGGGGCGCCTCCCAGAGAAGACGGCATGTGGGAAGTGAGGTCGCGGTACACGAGGAAACCATCCCAGCTAGAGGGGACATCAGGTGCAAAGCCCCGAGGTTGACGTTGCTGGAAGGTTTGAGGGCCAGCGCCGGAGTCTGTAGCTGGAGAGGCGTGAGGAAGGGAGGGCAGCGCGAGATAAGAGGCCGTAACAAGCAGGGCATTGTGAGCCAGACAGAGATGGGAGATCGGTGGGGAGCTGGAAAAGGGTTTCAGCGGGGGAGTCCCATCGGATCATCTGGCTGCTCCGTGTGGCGAGAGAAGAAACGAAGGAGGAAGGTGGAGGCAGAAAAACCAGCGGAAAGGCTACCGCCGGTCCGAGAAATGGTGTGGGTTTTCAGAGTCAAATAGCTGGCGTGAGCACCCCAGCCCAGACATGGGATCTGCCATGGCCGGATGCTCGGTGGGTTGGAGCAGCCTCCTGCACACCCACAGGTCATGGGTTCCGCTCCCCATCGGGGCACATACCTAGCTTGCAGGGGGTCGAGCACTAGGCAACCGATGGGAGGGAGTTTTCCCTCACATTGATGTTTTTCTCTCTCCCCCTCTAAAATCAATACAATCCTATCTTCCCTTAGGGATTAAAAAGATACGGAACCTCTTCACGATTCCAGAAAGCTGCCTTGCAATCCTTTCCAGTAAACAACACCCTCCCCATCTCCATCCTCCTCGGTCTGCTTATCACCATGTGTTCCAGCTGATGGAAAACTCCAGGAAAGCGGAATCCTATACTTTGTATTCTTTTTGTGTCCTTTCCGGCCTCAATATGTTTGTGAGATTCAGCCAATGTGTTTGTGAGATTCAGTCATGCTGTTTGTATCCGCCCTCCGTTCCTCTTTATTGCCCAGTTGTATTCCATTTTATGAATAGACCGTAATTTACCCATGCTCTTGTCGCATGTTTGGGTTACCAGTCCCGGGCTATTGTGAATACAGCTGCTATGAATACACACATCACAAGTCCTTTGTTTGACGTTGGCATTTATTTGGGGTAAACATGTAAGAATGGAATTAAGTCATAGGGTAGGTATGTATGTGCTTACCTTTGTCTGAAACGGCCCAAGTTTTCCGGAGTGGCTGTGCCATCGACTGCTGCCAGCCATATGGGAGACATCTTTGTGGGGGCCCCATGGTTTAACAGCCCTGGAGAGGATGGGGATAAGGGTAGATCCACACGGTGCCCGGGGTGACTCCTGGGACCTGAGATTGGCAGGCCAAGCTTCTCTCTCCACTCCTCCGGGTCAGCAGCCCTTCAGGAGCACAGGGCCTACTGGTGCCTGATTGCTCTCATTATCCACTTGAAGATGCCCTAGGGCAGTGGTCGGCAAACTGCGGCTCTCGAGCCACATGCAGCTATTTGGCCCCTTGAGTGTGGCTCTTCCACAAAATACCATGTGTGGGTACACATGTACAGTGTGATTGAACCTTTGTGGCCCATGCGCAGAAGTCGGTTTTCGGCTCTCCAAAGAAATTCAATCATTGCACTGTTGATATTTGACTCTGTTGACTAAGGAGTTTGCTGACCACTGCTCTAGGGCCGTAGTCTGCAAACTGCGGTTCCCGAGCCACATGCAGCTCTTTGGCCCCTTGAGTGTGGCTCTTCCACAAAATACCACAGCCCTAGTTCAGGTGGGTCACATTCAGGGCGAGCCTATGTTAAAGAAGTGGCATAAGAAGAAGTTTAAGTGTAAAATATTTGGCTCTCCAAAGAAATGTCAATGGTTGTGCTGTTGCTATTTGGCTCTGTGGACTAAGGAGTCTGCCGACCACTGCCCTAGGGCATTGTCCCAGATGCACAGAGGGCCAAAGGCAGTGTAGCCTTGCCATTACAGAAACGCCCCTGCAGGGTGGCTAGGCCAGGGGATGGGCTGTTCACAATCCTGGCTCTGACGCAGGTGGACCTCCCGCCTCACGGCGCCCTGGTGATGCCAGATTCCCTAGCACGGCAGGACCTTCTGGCCTGGCATCGGTGAGGGGCTGGGACCAGAATCCTGTGGGCTGGGGCACAGGCCTGCCCCCCCACCCACTGAGCTGGTGGTTACCATGGGCAGACGCTGAATGCCACCACTGCCCCCCACCTCAGCCCCTTCCTTGTCTTGGTGTGTGTGTGGGGGGGGGCACCGACCACGCTGGGACACGAGAGAGAGAGACGTGCAAGCTGTGGACTTTTCGGCTTTTATTATAAAAAGAACTTGATCCTAGCCCAGTTTTCCAACAAGTCACCACCTCAAAGTCTGACTCGGTCAGGGCCAGTCTGGCTGGGGAGTGGGCTGGTGGACAGGCGCGGGGCCCTGCTCAGAACAGCAGACATTTCATCCTTCCCGTCCCGGGCTGGCGGGAGCAGGCGCAGGAGTAGCTCTCCCGGGTCCTCACTGGGCCTCGTTAAAGCGGGTCACCATTGTCTTGTGCAATGTCTCCTTGTAGGACTCGGTGGAGGTGACCCCGTAGGAGCTGCCTCGGGCACCCAAACCGGAGCCGCGCACCCGTGTCTGGGCCTGTGGGAGGAAGGCAGACTGCGTTCAGGGCACGGGGCCTCCTGGTGCCAGATTGCTTACTGTCACCCGCTGCGGGGCCGGGGAGGGGGTCAGGTGGGGCCGCCTCGGAGAGAAATGGAGGACGGGGAGTCCCAGGAGACTCACCTCAATGGGTGTCACAATGCCCTGCTTCTTGCGACCCAGGCCACTGCCCTCTTTCCAGCCCATGGCCTGGAGCATGCGGCTGCCGATGTTGTCGCTGCCCAGCCCATCCCGCGTGGGCTGCTCAAAGTCTCTGCAGGGGACAGCGGGGCCCGGTGAGCGACTGGCCTGCCAACCCCCGGCCCCCCGCCTGGCCCTGGGCACTCACACGGAGGCGGCGGACATGCCACCGTACTTCCTCCTCTTGGGCTCCGGTGGCTCCGGGATGCCGTATTTCTCTCGGCGTTCGGCCGCCCGGTCCCGGTACTTCATTTGCTGCAAGTTTGTGTGTGTGAGAGAGAATGGGGGAGCAGGCCGCTACCGGCAGGGTATATGGGCATCGGTGGGGGGGGGTGTCCCAGGAGGAGGATCCAGGATGCTGTGGGTGTGAGCAGCCAGCATGGGGGGCGGGGCGGGAGAAAGCCTCAGGGACAGCATGCCAGGTACCTGCTGGCAGCCAGGCTGCTCTCAGCTAGGCCCCCGAGCGCCAGCTGCCCGAGGGCGGGGCCTGGTAAGGGGCAGAGGGGACAGCGTCCAGGAGTGGGTCACACCTCACCTCCATGTCATTCTTCTCAAGTGCTTCGAGTTCATTTTCGGAAAGGTGCGCGCGCCGGTGAATCTCAAGGTTTTGCTGCAAGAGGACAGGAGGGGTGAAGGGGCCGGGCCGGGCTGGGCTGAGCCGGGCGGACCCCACATTCTCCTGCCACCCCACTCCCCCTGTCACCTTGTGGAGCCCCGAGAGCTGCTGGTGCCGGATGAGCGCCTCCTTGCTGGGGAACTGGCGGCGGCAGAGCAGGCAGGCCAGCTTCTGCCAGTCCGTGAGCTTCTCTTCCCGCTCCGGGCCCCCTCGCTCCTGCTCCTCCTCACTGTCGCTCTCGCCGCTGTAGGCTGCCACCAGGCCTCGAGGTGGGCTCTGGGGAAGGGCCAGGAGGGCACAGGAGGTCAGGCCTGGCAAGATCAGAGGCCCCCAACCCCCCTTTCCGGCCGGGGCACTCACTGGGCGGTCATCGCTGGCCAGTTTCGGGAGGTCCATGCTGGTGTGCTGCCTCTCAGCGAGTGCTCCCTGAGGTGGAAGGATGCAAGGTCAGGGTCGCAAGTGCAGGGCCGCCGGCAGGATGGTGAGACGGGGTGAGGGGTGCGCATGGGCGGCCGCAGCGTACCTTCTTCTCCAGGATGGCGTAGCCGGCATCGGCGGTGGCTGACTCCCGCCTCTCGTCGTCCCGCAGGGAGCTGATCGGCTGGAAGCTGTTTTTGAAGTTTTCCTTCTGCTTGTTGAGACTGCGGGCCCAGCGCTCCATGTCCTTGGCGATCTAGGGGTGCGGGTGGGGGGAGGCGCTCAGAAACCCAGTTCCCTGCACTGCCCACTGGCCCTGCAGCAGCCCGCCCCGCCCTCCGCCCCACCCCTCAAGCAGGGGAGACAGGCAGGGGTGAAAGCTGCCATTTCTCTGTCTTCCTGTCATCGGTGGTCAGCAAGCCCCGCTCCAGCTGTGCCCCCATTCTCCTGACAGACACCCACATTGTTATGTCCCGTGTTTTTTCATTTCACCATTCTGAAACGCACAGGATGGCTTTCTCTTGTCTATAATTTTTATTTACATCTGATCTTTTGCCACTTCCCATATTATACTGTCTCCCCCCCACACACACCCAACCAACACCATTTTTATTTATTTATATATTTTTAAACTATATTTTTATTGATTTTTTACAAGGAGGAAGGGAGAGGGATAGAGTTAGAAACATCGATGAGAGAGAAACATCGACCAGCCGCCTCCTGCACGCCCCCTACTGGGGATGTGCCCACAACTGAGGCACATGCCCTTGACTGGAATCGAACCTGGGACCTTTCAGTCCTCAGGCTGATGCTCTCTCCACTGAGCCACACCGGTTTTGGCCCAACACCATTTTTAGAATTGGCCAGATTGCCAATTTCTTGCCTCTAAGGGCTGCCCTCAGATTGTCATCCTGTCCCTATACACGTGGCAGTGAGGTCCCCGCCAACCGCTCAGACACAGAACACTGCAGTGGCTGGCTCCTGCCCGCCCCCTGCTGGGCCCGAGTTCTCCGGAACATATCTACAGGCAGACACGGACACCCCCATACGGTGAGTGGGGTGAGCCCAAAGGTGTATGCAGGCCCCACCGGCTTACACTGCCACCAGCAGTGTGAGGGTTTCCACTGGGGGACAAGAAAGCTGACAGAGCTCAGGTGGATGGCAGTGGCCACCTCAGGGAGGTGTGAGGCCCTGTCCCCTCCTGAGGAGACGGCCCTGCCCCCAGGTCACATAACAAACAAAGGACAGAGCTAGACCAGGGCCTGGTATCCCCTGAGCAAAATTCCGGCCCACGTACGCATGCTCCCTCAACAGCGGGGGTAACGGGACAGAAATGAACCATATTTCCTGCTGTATAAGACGACTGGGCGTATAAGACGACCCCCAACTTTTCCAGTTGAAATAGAGTTTGGGATATACCCGCTCTATGACACCTGGCATATAAGACGACCCCCGACTTTGGAGATTTTCCTGGGTTAAAAAAGTCGTCTTGCCAAAACCGGTCTGGCTCAGTGGGTAGAGCGTCAGCCTGCGGACTGAAAGGTCCCAGGTTCGATTCCGGTCAGGGGGGGCATGTATCCTGGTTGGGGGCACATCCCCAGTAGGGGGCGTGCAGGAGGCGGCTGATCGATGTCTCTCTCATCGATGTTTCTAACTCTCTATCCCTCTCCTTTCCTCTCTGTAAAAAAATCAATAAAATATATTTTTTTAAAAAAAGTCGTATTATACGCCGGAAAAGACGGTAGTCGTTGGAAGACACGAACGGCCAGCAGTGACGGCTGGTCCTGCGTGCTCACCTGCTGGGCCGTCTTGGTCTTGTGCTTCTCCTTCTTCTCTTTGCCCTCCTTGGAGGGCGCCGTCTCCTTGTGCCCGTCGGCTGACTGCTCCAGGGCGGGAACATAGGTCCGCCTTTCCCCGTCCCAGTACAGGTACTGCTGGCTCTGAGCATTGTAGTAATACTGGGGGGGGGGAGGGGGCATGAGGGAGGAACTCGGAAGGGAAATGCAGCCCCTGCCCGCCCGCTCGCTCGCTGAGCCGCCCCATCACCTGGGAGTTGGGGTCGTAGTAGAGGCCAGTCTGAGGGTCATAGTAGTAGCCGGATGTCTCGTCGTACTGGTAGGTGGAGACGTCCGGAACAGCTGGGGGTGACAAGGGGGAGTCAAACCCCTGCACGCCTCATTAGGAACTCCCCACCACGCACGCACGCACGCACGCACGCACGCGCAGGCCGGGCTACTCACGGTACTGGCTGTAGGACTCCTGGGCAGTGGGGCTGGTGGCTGGTGGCAGGGCCGAGCTGGGGTGCGTGGGGCTCTGGAGCTCAGACTTGAGCACAGCAGGTGACATGATGGTGTATGACTGCTCGTGGGGGGGGCAGACGGGGGAACGGGGCTCAGTGTCTGCTCGTGCCCACGGTGCCCCCCACTCCGCCCCGCCCCTCGGGGTCTCCTTCCAGCTCCCTCACCTGGCTGTTGGCAGCAGCGCTCTGGCTGCCGCCGGCCTCGGCCGCCGCCTGCTGGTAGATGCCCGGGGTGGCACCAGCCGGGGCGCGGGAGAAAGCCTGCAGCGCCACGGAGTCCGCTCCCGGCTCCAGGGAGGCCTCGGCCCCTGGGAAGAGGGTGCGCCGGTGAACGGTAGGACCCGGGACCCCCGGCCGGCCAGTCCCCCCCGCCAACGCGGAATGAAGGAGGGCACGCAGGGACTCACCTGCCCCAGCTGGGTCCCCCTTGGTCCCAGTCATGCCAGGGCCCTTGGCGCCCTTGAGGTAGCCCTGGGCATAGAGGGAGGACTCTGTGCCCTGGCTGCCGCCGTAGCCCTCGTCCTGTTGGTAGTAGCTGTAGTCGACCGATGACTCCTCCGGGGTGGCCCAGGCACCCTCCCCACCCTGGGAGGCCTGAGGGGCAGGTGGGAGGGGCTCATTAGCAAAGGAGAGGGGACGGGGGAAAGCGGGGTGGGGTGGCCCTGCTAAGAAGCGCTGCCCACCGCAGAGGCTAGCGTCTGCCGACAGAAAGCACGTGGCCCTCCAGACCAGAGAGGTGAGAGGGGAGGCGGCGGCCACAAGCCGGGACCACAGGCGCATGCCACACGCTCCCGGGGCCGGCGGTGGTGCATGTGCTGGCAGCGGACCGAGAGAAGGCACCGGCCTCCCCTTTTCTGGTCGCGGCTCCCCATCTCTCTTTTAGGCCCTGGGCCGTGCCTTTCTAAGCCCACAAGTTGTAACAACTCGGGATGAGACAACCACCGCCACACAGGAGAGGAAAGCAGCCACAGCGGCATGGAGAACGGAAGTCTGGGAGGAGGAGGAGGAGGAGGAGGAGGAGGAGGAGGAGGAGGGAGGCTCCGGAGCCCACGGCAGCCACTGTGAGAGGGTGTGGGGGGGCCACGGAAAACCGGAAGAGCCAGCCAGCCCTCCGGCTCGCAGAGAGGGTGCGAGAGGGGCGCGGCGGCCCTCTGTCCCGGTGGCGGGGCGGAGAAGAGGCTTTGAGTACCTGTGAGATGGCCCACTGGGCCGCAGCAATGGCAGTGCTGGCCACAGAGGCAGCATTGATGCGGCTGCCTTCGTTGGAGGCCATGTCCCTGGGGAGGATGTCAGACACTGGGAGTGAGATGGGGCGCCCCCCGGCCGGGGGACAAGCTGGGAAGGGACACAGGGGGGACCCTGACCTCTTAGAACCCTTGGCAAACTCAACGTTGATGGTCTTGCCATCGATGGTGAGCGGCGGGTGCAGCGCCTGCAGGATCTGCAGCAGCTGAGCTGCCTCCTAAGGGGAGGAAGGAGGGGGGAGCGGGGGGCAGAAGGGTCAGGCCCGGGGAAGTCCCCGGCTCCATTGCCCAGTGCCAGCCATGGGGCCGCGGTCGGGGGGCTGGGGTCAGGGCTCCCCCCTCCCCCCCCGGGGGCCGGGACCCTGGCTGCCCGGCCCCCCCTGTGCCGCCCTCACCACGATGGTGGAGAGCTGGATGAAGGCGAAGCCGCGGTTCAGCTGCGTCTGCTTGTCCTTGATGACGCGGACGTTGGAGGAGGACAGCACGGCGTAGGGGGCCAGGGCCCCCAGGATGGAGTCCATGGTGCTGTGTGGGTTCAGGTTGCGTAGAATGATGGCTGCGGGGAGGGGCCCGGTGTGAGGGGGTGCCCTGGACTCCCGCTCCAGCCCTCCTCCCCGGCGCTGCGTCCACCTCGGTGCACCGGCTGCGGCCGCCTTCTCACACCCCTTCCGCCCCGACAAACCATGCCTGTCGGTTCCGCCCCCAGCTCAGTGGAGCTTCCCACCGCGCCCCCAAAGTCGCATCCAGTGGGGCCCCGCTCCCGCCCTGCTCTCCCTCCATCACCTGCCTGTGGCCCGGGAGGACCCTGTCCTGGCCCAGACGCCCTCGGCGGGGCGGGAGCGGGAGCAAAGCCCTGACTCACTGTCGTTGGCGTTCTCGGAGCTCGGCTCGGAGCCCTGGGACAGGGACTGCGAGGCCAGCACGCCCTGCGCCTGGTAGGGCTGCGGCAAGGGGAGCAGGCCCTGGCTCAGCTCCCGGCCGCCCAGCGGCAGCGTCTGCTGGTCCAGCCTGGCGCCCAGGGGCAGCTTCTGCTCGGCCTCTGTCGGGGGAGGCAGAAGAGGGCGGAGTGGCAAAGGCGGGGTCCCCAGGCGGGCCACCCTCGGGCCTGTCCCGCCCCCCCCCAGCGTCCTGGGAGCGGGGAGCGGGGCGGGCCTCACCTGACTTGGGCACGCCGCATTTGAAGCACTTCTCACGGCGTTTGAAGTTGTGGACGCCACACTGCGAGGCACAGGCCGGGCCGTCAGAGGGGCCGGGGCGGGGGGAGGTTTCCCATTATGCCCTCCAAAGCTGGATCCGTGGGGGACCCCCCTCCTCGGGAACCCTGGCCCGCCCCGGGGAAGGGAGGCTCCAGGACCGGAGGCGGAGGCTTTGGCTGTCCTCAGGCCTGTGAACCTCCCCTTTTCACGGCCTCAAATCTGCCCCCGGCGCCAGCCCCGCTCAGGGATGGACACCTGGACCACCCAGGACATGGCTGCCGCCTCCGAGGTACCAACTCCCAGGACGGCCCCCTGCACTGTCCCGTTAGGAGGTTCCTCTCCCCCCAGCTAGCTTCCCTGATCAGAAACCTCCGATGTTTCTCTCCCCAAAAGCCAGGAGCCCCTCTCCTGCCAGGTTCAGGGAATCTTTATCTCAAGGACTAGCTGGATCCTGCTACTCTCGAGAAGTCTGCCTCTGGAGACCCCGCCCTCCCCTCCCCCTCTCCCCGCCAGCTCTGCCACACTTCCCTGCTCCCGGGTCAGGTACTGAGCACCACTCTTGTGCCAGGCTCTGCCCTGCGTGCCCAGGATGTGGCCTCTGCCCTCAGGGCCTAGCAACAGCACAGAGGGGCAGGTGCGTGTGGGGGTCCAGTCCCCCCACAGGGGGCTGGGGGAGACAGTGGGCCCTGAGGGGCACCGCTCACTCGGCTCGGGCAGGTCGGCTGGGCTGTCTGGTCTGAGACCCAGAAGTCTGGTTTGGTGTGGGTTTGCTGGGAACCCAGAGGTTTGCTGTAGCTGTTGAAGGAGGGCGAGGAGACAGGCCAAAGCCGAGGCTGGGGAGGAAAGTGGTGACGCCAGGTTATGGAGGATGGTGCCGCCGGAGCGCGGGGTTACGGGGGTTTCAAGCGGAGCAGGTCAGGGGCGGGCCTGGGGGATGTTCCAGGTGAGCAGGTGCGAAAGACGCCTGCGTACCGGAGAGGGGCCGTGGTGATGGGGGGCGGGGGTGGGTGGAGGGGACGGGTCTGGGCAGTGGAAAGAGCAGGGAGGGCATTTCTTGTTCTTTCTTTCTGTTTTAATCCTCACCTGAGGATATTTTCACATCCATTTTTAGGGAGGATGGGGGGGAGGGAGAGACAGAAAGAAACATCGATGTGAGAGACACACATCGTTTGGTTGCCTCCTGCATGCGCCCTGACCAGGGACGGGGTGGGGAGGAGCCTGCAACCGCCTGCCACTGAAGTACGTGCCCTTGACCGGAATCAAACCCGGGACCCTTCGGTCTGCAGGCCGTCGCTCTAGCCATTGAGCCACACCAGCCCAGGCAGGAGGGTCTTTCTATAATGGCGGTGACAAGACCCGGTGACCAGCAAGGGGTGGGGGGTGGAGAGAGAGAAGGAGAGAGTTCCTGGTCTGGAGGGGTGTCTGAGAACGTGAGGGAGGACGGGATTCCACTGCCTCTGTGTTCCTACCGCTCTGGAGACCGTAGACACCTGCCTTCTGGTGTTGTTATTATTATTATTATTATTATTAACACAAAAGCCCCAACCCATTCCTAGGCAGAAGTCATCTGGGGGAGAGGGCCCGCCCCCTTCGATCTCAGGACTGCCACCAGCTGCGGGGGCCCGTCACCAGGAGCAGGGCACGGCTCACGCTCACCCACAGTGCCACCGCTCTGGAACCTCAGCTTCCTCTCCGGGACTAGAACCGCCAAAGCCTCCAGCCCGGGCCCTGTCTCAGGTGGCCGTGGCTCGGTGACAGTGGCCTTGAAGGTCAGGTCGCCTGACACAGACCCGCCCACGCCCTGGGCCTTCCTTTGGAGTAACGGCTGATGAGCCAGCTGCTGGGCCAAGTGTGACCTTCATGTCCCCCTGTTTTGACCCTCCTGTGGGGACCAGTGTCGTTACTATGGGCATGCTGGAGGCGGAAGGGAGGTGGAGAGAGGGCGAGGGCCGTGATCGGAAGCCAGGTGGGGCTGTTATCGAGAAGCTGGGAGTTCCTGCGGGGAGCTGGCTGCCTGAGGCTGGCTGGGTCCGGCCCTGGCCTGGGAACCGGCATTGAGCCTGGGGACCGGCAGACAGGGTCCCAGGGGCGGCCCTGCTGAGGCCTCTTCCGACACCCAGCCCCCCGCCCCCCGATTGTCACTATCACTAGCTCCTCGTTTCTGGGAGATCACGCTTCCTGAGGGCAGAGCCTGGCACCCAGTAAAAGCTCAGTACCCACGGGTGGTGGTAGGGGGCGGGGGGCGGTGAGTGGCAAGGAAGGGCGGCCGCTGGAGCCGCGCCAGCCCTCAGAGGTCCCGGGGGGGCCAGAGATGGCGCCACCGCGGCTGCGGCCGCTGCGGCCCCCCGCCGCCCCTGTACCTTGTTGCACAGCCAGTCCTCGTTGATCGTGGGCTTGGGGTCGCTGTAGTGCATGTACACCTTCTGGCCCAGGATGCTGAGCGAGTGCTGCGGGGAGAAGCAGAGCGCGGTGAGGCCGGGCGGCGGTGCCCCAGCGCCGCTTCAGCACAGGAGAAGAGAGTGAGCGACCCTTCAGCTGGATGGATGAGGGACAGGGAACGGAGGGAGGTCGGAGAACGGACGAGGGAAGAAGGAAGGGAAGGAGGGAGGGAGAGCGCCCCAGGCCTGGGGCGCAGCTGTTTGCTGCCTTTGCAGGGCACGCGCGCACGCACACGTGAACACAAGCCAACCGGGCACACGGGGCGCGGCGGAGCGACGCTTGCCTGACGGTGGGGAACCCGCCGCTCAGCCCTGACGCTGCCGGCCCGCACTCGGGGGGCCAGCGCTACACAGGCTACACTTGGGGTGAGGGGGGGCGGGAAGGGAGGGAGAGGAGGGGGAGAGAAAGAGAGAG